>VCNE01001729.1:0-16529 GCA_009869805.1 Oncopodura yosiiana
TGATGAAGACAATGTCAACACTGTGTCAAAAGTACTCAATCTTATTGAAACTTTTTCTAAATATTATATGAATGAATAACATATTACTAATTATTAATTTAAAGTTAATGATAACAAGCAAAAAATATTATTGCACTTTTTGTATCATCCAAATTATTTACATTTAATACAATAATAAAATGAAATTCGTGGAGTTTTTTTTTCAAATTAAAATGTCATAAAATGTCATATTCTTTTTAATTATTTTTCTATTTCTACCAATGCCTTATTATGCATTTATGCATCTTAATTTCATATATCATATAGAAAAAATTTATATTTAAGTCCTATAGTTTTAACTAGTTATTCTCATGTCTGGATGAGTATGTAGATTAAATTATATAAAATGCCCAATTCAGAATCCCGTTTCAAAATTTATTTTTATTTTTGGTGTGACATAACGGTCAAGGTGTAAGTAAGGTTCGGTTTAGTTTATACCATCAAAGACATATACAGAAGCTCTAAATTAATAACGGTAAGATTAAGAGAGTAGACAGGTTGAACATCTCTCTTATAAATTTCTTTCATTTGGACGTAGACACTTGACACATATTCCTTACTACAACTTTATAATCATTAATTCTACTATTGAGGAAGAGTAGTGTCAAGTGGAGTATCATCTTTAAATGAAACTTTATTATCAGTATTGAGCAACAGCACTTCATTACTCAAAGAGATTTGAGGTCCATTGAGACATGAAGATCAAGTGTAAAGATCCATTGTCAAGAATTATAGTGATTGTCATCATTAGTGTTGTTGTTGTAAGTGTTGTAGGACAATTACCAGAAGTTCATCAAGCAGCTTTAGTATCACGGTTTACTGGGATATAGTAAGTTTTGTAATAATTAGTTGATGATGAAAAAATTCAAATGATATCTATAATAATAATAATAATATCTTTCTATTTTAATAGTTCATTCCTTGGAAGCTATATAGCAATTCGTGAATTATACTTTTTGGTAGCCATCTTCGCTGTTTTACTTGCTGGCTCAATTCTTTTGGCTTTTTTTCAATTACCAACATATTTTCTACCTGCTCATCACTTACAAAAAAGAGAATTGGCCTCGTCAATTTCAACATCATTTGAAGCAGTGCTTGCAGCTCTAGAGGCTTTTGATAATATAAAATAAAAGTATGTATGCAATGTTCTAATTATATAGTAGTAAGTAAATTGCTAATTATTAATTTTTGAATGTTTTTTTATTGCTATATAGAAATGGTAGGATGGATAGAGGATCGACCTGTACTCTCAATTCAAGATCCACATCCAAATTTTGAGCATCCAGGACTAGCAGAATTTACACCAGTTGGAATTATTCCAATGCTACGTTTCTACTCATTTGTTTTTCGTACATTTATTTTTGCAACAATAGCTCTGATTCTACTAGCAAGACCAATAGCCAAATTCCTCTATTTCTATGGATGGGATGCACCAAAGGTCTTTCAGAATCAAACAGGACATGTCAATTTTAAATTTAGATCTCTGCCCAATTCTCAAATGTATTTTATTCCTGAATTACTTAGTGCTACTGAAGAGTCTGTTTTTAATGCAATTGATCACGAGTATTGACTCAACTTGAGTATATACTATTTAACTAACTGAATAAATTATAGTAAAATTTAATATATATATATATAGCCATATATTGTAGTTTATCATATAATTTTTGATTTATTGAAAATACTTTAGTTTCTTTCGTGGCCTCCATATAGAAGACAAAACAAAAAATACTCTTTTATTTTGCTATTCATTTATAGTTATATTTTTAGGTCCTACCTGAGTTTTTTTCCTTTCATATATAGATATATTATAAAATACTTGTCATTTGACAATATACATAAAAAGGGTTAAGCCACCTTAATTTATTTTTACCCGTATGTATACCTCTAAGAGTTTTTAAGGACTTTAGTCCAGCAACTTTCTTTTTTTTCTGACTGACATGACACTTTATACAATTTCACTTCTATTTTTACTTCTTTTATATTTTCTACTGACATACTGCACCCTACAATTGTCTCAGGTGAGAATTTTTATTACTTATATGTGTCCACCTATCCTAATGGCCTATATATTGCAGCCAACAAAAACAACCTTATTATTATAACTTTTTTTGGGGAATTATTGTCAAGAGTTAGAAGGGGAGGTGCATTTTTTTCAGAGAGTATTTAAAAAGAGGAGATGAGGCTAAAAAATTTCATATTCCAATTCTACTTCTCTTCCAGTACTCACTCTTAACATTTTTTTAAATTCATTTTGGAAATTTTGTTTTTAGTTGTCGATACTTTTTTTACTCAGAGTTGAAGAAAAAATGGAAATTTTACAAATTTGTTGTGCCATTCTTCTGATTGTGATTCCAGCTCTTAGTTTCCCTCAGACTGGCCCAAGCTCTCTTCAAAATTCAAATTCTGGAGTAGGTCAAGAGAAATCTGTGGATAATGTTGGAGGTCACTATGCCTATAGAAGTCAACTTCCTTCTGGTGTATCAGCAAATTATCAGCCATACCCTGGTAAGGAAATATTTCATTTTCATTTTTGTATATAAAAAGCTGTGACTATAATTCACTAATTTGCATGTCTTCTTTTTCCTTTTTCTAAAGGTTATGGCAGAGACTCATCTCAACAATCAACAAATTTATTTAATGCTAATGGTGACGTAACTCTCAAAGTCTCAATTTCCCAAGTTGTCATTGGTTTCTTTTGCTTTGTCATCACAATCGTTGTTGTCATTTGGATCATCAAAATGTTTGGCTCTGGCTTTGACAGTTTTGGAGGACTCTTGGGAAAAATGAAAGAAGGAGGAACTGGGAAATCTCTTGATTTGGATCGTCTTTCTAATTTGGTTTATGAAGCTTTTGACACTTATGGCAAATGGAGTGCTAAAGATACTCGTCATGGAATTACAACTTCCAAACTCAAGTAAATTATTTGAAGATGTTAAGATTTAAAATACTAAAGACACAACTGGACAATTTTTTCTTTATATTGTTATTATTATATGACTACTTAAATTCTACATGACTATGACGTTGTTGAAAGAGAGAGGGAGATGTATTGTACTTAAAGTTTTGTTAATTTATTAGATAAGTTATATTATTTATTTTATAGTCCTTGACTAAAGTGACTTATTATATAAAATGGTGCTTATGTTTTTATTGATTGTTGTAAATGAATACATAAAATCTACTTATTGATAGTAAAACACATTATTTATTCTTCTTTGAATATTTTCTGCATTTTAAGGCATTTTTTCACTCATAATAAAATATGGCATCATCATTTATCATAACTCTTAGCTTCTTGAAAGTTTCAAGTTGAAACTAATTGAGAAACATATTAAAAATTTCATATGCACTCAATGACTCTAATTTTGTTGTTAGCATACAATAGAACACGTGTGCTATACTGGATCATAAAATATAACCCTTTTTGTATAATCCACATATGAAAATATCTTTAAAAACATAAGTCAAAAATAATGAGTTTTAATCCGGTTGAATGAACTTTCGAGGTTAAAAAAATGCATTTTATGTCTCCACCTCCACAAGGTCCAATATACATAAAAATAGAATTTTAAAATCTAATGACTCCAGCAGGACGACGTTGAGAACTCTACAATTTCTTTTCCCATAGTACAAAAAGGTAAAGGAAGAATTTTAGGACAGGTGAGTGAGATGAATTATAACATGTTTTGGTTTTTAGACCTTGACCTCAAAACTTAGTTTGGTTCAGAAAAAAATATAATGCATTTTTCAACTAAAACTCATATAGTACATCAGGACCTAATGATTATTTTAGAAGAGGAATATATGTATCTATATATCCATAAAAACATAAATACCAAAATATGTTGTTTAAGAGCATTTAAAGAAATTCTTTTCAATACTTATTAGTTGTATGTCCCTGAAGCCTTTGGGTTTAGGAAGGCCATAGAGAAATACACTTTTGACTTTAATACAATGTAAAAAGGTATATATGGTGAACAATAATAATAATGAGAAAAGGAGAAAAAGAGACGACGGCAGAAGAAGAGTGTCGGATAAAGATAGAAGACGACAACAAGAAAAGAGCAAAAGAAGAATAAAATAGGGGAAGGAAACGACAGAAGCAAAAGAATGTATATATTATTATTATACCTATAGTATATGACAGTATGAGACACTTCTCACAGTTCATTTATGTAAAAAGAAACATAAAATGTAAAAGTGCATCTACTAAATTGCTTGGTGGGCTCTTCTCAATCTTATCTTCTCTCTCTCTCATCTTTTCTTAAGTGATGATGCAACAAAGTAACGGAAAAACTTTTAAGCAGTTGACTTTATTTTTGTTCATCTACCGCTGCTCCTCTTAGTCTCATTCACAGATCATTACTTCGTCGCTACAACACTAAGACTAACCACCATCACAAAACAAGTCTGTCATCTGTTCTAATTATCTGACCTTCTTTTGCTGCTGGAACAACTCAATAGAAATTTCTAAAATGTCATGTAAGTTTTTTAATTCATTATAACTAGAAGAGGTTCATTCAGAAAAAAATTAGATTCCAGAATTATTTACTTCCAGCACACATCTCGAGCTAATTCTGGAAAAATGAGATTTTATTAGTTGAAAAACCGAGGAAGGCCTCGCTGCATTTACTCTATGCAAGAGGCTCTAGTCGAGATTTCTCAACTCAAAATTTTACTTTTGGCCATCAAAATTTCAAAGTTAGGTAGAGATGTGTGCTGGAAGTATGATTCTGGAATGTGAATCTAAAATTTTTTCTGTATCTTTCGACTTACTACTAAAATTCTCGTGTCAAAAAATCTGAGCTACCCTTAACTTTTATTGAGTCTACCTTACTAATTTTATGATATTTTCATTTTTCTATATAGTGTCCAGCGGAACGTATTATAACTCCCCTATATCTCCAACAAATCCCGTATATTCATTTAGTCCAGTGACACCAGGCTATAATTCCGAAGCTCTATTACAACAAGCAATGAGTTCAACATGGAATGAATATGGACCAAGACGAAAAGCTACAGAGACTGAGTATTCATATTTCCAACAACAACAACAACCACAATCAAATTATTTTTCATCACCACAAGTTCCACAAACTAATTTGTATTCTCACTTTCAAAACATGGAGTCTGAATGGGACAAGAATATTATTCCTATAAATCCTTTAACATCATCATCAATAGAGACTCAACCAACACCTCAACCTGGATTTTTTAGTTCGCTCTTAGCATCTTACATTAACTTTGAAATTAACAATCATGAAGTAGCAGATTTAGTTCGTAGGATTTTCTTTATTACTGTTGTTGGCATACTGATTGTACTTTGGATAGCCGTGGGAGTTTACATTGGCTTTGTTCCAGCAACTTGGTTTGGACTTAGTAGTAATCGTGATAATCTAGGGAAATGGTTTCAAGGTTTAGATCCAAATAATGATGTGATGTCAGAAATAAGAGAGAGAGTCAGCTTAGCATTAGATTCTGATTGGCTACAAAAATTGGAAGATCGTGTCCAGCGTGATAGTAGCAATAGTAAAGATAGTTCTAAATGGCTCAAGACCTATGTTTATTGTTGTATTGTGCCTGATGAAGCAACAAAGGGAATGGCTGAGTGTCAACTTATTAGGAAAGCCAAGAGTATTAGTACATTTAAATGTCTCTCAGATCTCATTTATAATTTTGAGTTTGGACCTTCTTCCAATTCAACTGAACAATCTGATATACATAATCCAAAGTTGTCTAAACTTAAAACTTGATCATTGGTCAAATGATTTACAAATAAAAGAGTTTTCAATGTTGTTCATACTGTAGACTATTTCTGGTCATTAGATTTTAAAGTAATTTTGTAGTATTATGTATAATGTCATTAAATGTACAATGTTGTAAATAAAATAAGGCCCTAGTTTTTTTATATGAAATGTAGAGTAATGGGCTACTTCTTGAACAAAATATGAAAATAAATAATGTATATCTATATAGTACTAACTTCACGACTTTACTTATATGGAGAAATAATTTAAAATCTATTTTCATAAATCATAGCACCTTCAGTATTAGTTCTGGATGCATTTTTGAACAGCAATTACTGTTTGAAGAACTTGATATTAATCAATAGTCCAGAATGAGATGTTGTTTCCGGATTTCCAATATCAAACATCAAATGATTGATGTCTAAAAATATCAAAACCTGACATCCTTTTTTGCTTGTTGAATTTATGGCACACTGGCTTCATTAACACAATACAAAATAAATGTATCGCTTCATAAATCTTATTTATGTATTTATATCCAATTTATTTCACATGAAAAATTGTTTTCCAATTTATTTTATTTATTCTTCAATCCCAACAACATTTTCAATATATAATAAATATCAACAATATAAGACAATAATAATATGTCATCACTTGTAAACTAAAAGGAGTATAATTTATGGGTTTGTTATGTATATAAGTATTATATAATATTTATAATCAAAGGAAGATATACAATTTTTAATAATTTTTCCATAACGTGACATTTTAGTGACATTCATTCTCTTAAATGTTAAACAAAACTTTCCGGCTGTAACTTGTGTTGACGTTTTAGTTAGAATACAGTATATTTTAAATGTTTAGTAACAATATATTAATAATTATATATGTATATATCTCAACATGTTTGTAATTCAGGTAGCAATTACTATTTTCTTTTGACTTTTGTAGAAAATCGTTTTGTTGTGCACATTGTTGACATAATAATACAACTTAAATATATTATATAATAATAAGTAACAATAGTCTGACTGGATTTTTATATCACCGTAGAATATCTCTCTCTAGACCAAAAAGTAATCATTTGCCATAAGGCTGCATTATAATCAGAAGGAACTTGAAAATTATGAGACATTAAAAAAGGAAAGATGGTAGAGGAATAGCTGAAATGAGGATTTGATACAAAAATATTATAAGTTGCTACATTTTCACTCATATCCATTGACACTATACTTTTTAGTGAAATGACAACTTTTACAATTTGAGTGGAGGAGATAACAAATTTTAATAATATTTTGATATATATGTATAAGATTGTGTACAAAAGCGTATTGCCACTGGAAGTTTGAAGCTTTTCCCCTAATGTACTTTTTTGACTTGGATTTATTAGTACATCATTTTAAATAGAGGTTATTACAAATATCACTAATTTACGACTTTACATACCACTCTAAACTTTTTCAAGTGTAAAACGTCCTAAGAAACTTGCAATAATTCTTTGAACACCGATAATACAAATGTGCTAAATAATTTACAATACATATATAAGTGATCTTATAAACATCATCAACTTTTTTGCCTAACATCACATAATAATATATATCTTAAAATATTTTCATATTAGCACCTTTTTTGATTGATTCTCGAAATATTTGATATTTTTTAGATTGATACGTATAGTTTCGACAAAGTCAGGAATAGTGTTTATTTCTAAAATGAAAGAAGGAGAGAGAAGATATTAAGATGTGTAATAAATTTTTTTCAGTATAAAAGTGGAAAAAGTTTTTCTTTTCTTCTTTTTGCTCAGGTATACATATATTTAAATATTTTCAAAATAAAAAGGTATATAGATAAATTACCTAGAAATTAATTTTTTGTAATATGTTATAATGATATTATGAATACGTAATCAAGGCAATGTATATCAAGCTTTATTTTTAAAGAGATACAACTCAAGTAATAAATATTTTGGCCATCGTTTATTCTTTAGTTTTATAGAAACTGCATCCACGTTTTTTTTACATATTTGATGATGAAAATTATTGGCACAAAAAATATGTGTAGCTTTGCACTTGTTTTTGGGTATTTAGTATATTGTCCAGCAAAAAACCCAATGAAATGCTTCATTTTTTGTACTATTCTCCATTATACTTAAACATATATCTTTTATATCATTACATTGTAGAGTCACAACAGGGGTTAAACATTTTATAGAGTTGCCAAACATTTTTGTAACTACATACAACAAACAATTATAAATAGTTTTCTTATTACTTACTGGAATGTATGAGACTTGATTAATTTGATAATTGCAACATTGTAAATAACTTTAAGAGTGAAACCTCTGTGTCATTTTGATTTTTTTAAAGTTGTTGTGCGTTAAGATAATGAAGGTTTTGTATTTTGTCTCTTTGACAGTTTGTTGTTGCAATTTTATGAATTCTCATAAGAAACATTTGCTCTGTATCACATTCTTCAAAGATTATAAGAAAACAATTTTTTTCAAAAGAAATACTAGAAATCAATTTTGAAAAAACAATTATTGCCATGAGTGAGTGAACGTGTATAAAGAGACAAACAAGTTTGTTCACTCTTTTAGAAGTAACACTTTGCGAAAAAATGATATTTGTCTAATGAAATCTATTAAAGTTCTTTAGATAAATACAACTCTCGTATAACTTGAAAACAAATCTTGGAGAACGGGATTTTAAATTGTCTCGATATTTTCACATTGTGCTATTTTATAGAATTAGTGATGTGTATATTGAACAATGATATAATTTTCTTTTTAGTTATATAACTGTACTATACTCTATTAGAATCTTTTTAGACTTGGAAATTAGTTAGTTGATATATTTATTTGATGATTATACTTTGCGTTTTAGGTGTCATTTTGTTACAATTGTAAATATTTTTGTATTTGCCTTCTTGTAAATGATTTGATTTGATTGATATGACGCACTGTCATTGTCATGATAATCTCTATAAAAATATATTTAGACTTAATTTCACTATGATATCTTTTTAACATTTTTTTGAAGTGGAGCTATTAATACTTTAGTGTTGTAACAACACTGTTATGTATATATGTATAGCATTGTTGCATTTCAATTTGGCATATGTTATGATTTCCAAGCACGAAATTTTCTTAGTGAGACTTTCTTCAGTCGAGCCACTGTTGATTTGAAGTCAGGCTCTGTGGCTTCTTCATCTGAGAGAGTTTCACCTTCAGAATGAGCTGTACGTCTTGGTCTCGTTTTTCTTGGCCTGGTTAATTTTAACAAGAAATAATTAGTATGTATATATGAATATATGATAGAGTATAAAAATCATTGATTATGTATACTTTTTTTTCTTACCTAGTAGTAGACTGAGCTGTAGTCTCATGCAAACTTAAAGCATGTCTTTCTGTAAGATATTGTCTTGCTTTTTCACTTCGAGATTTTGTTGCACTTGTATTGCGATGATGCATTCTTAATTTATTAAGTCGAGCCAATGTAGCAGCTCGAATTCCTTTAGCTTGTTTTGGTTTGTCAGAAGAAGACGGAGAAGATCCACTATGTTGAGGTGAATGATGACTACTGCTGCTTGTTGTTCCACAAAGTGAATGAGTTTGCTTTCGCTCTAAAACAAAATTGATTGTGAGTTATTAATTACAAATATATAAATGAATGTATATGTAAATAAGAATAATTACCACGTAAGACGAATCTGTATTTGAGACACAAAAAAATTAATAGAAAAAGAATTAGTATAGAATCAAGAATAGCAAAATTATGAAGTATATAAGAAACCTTCCAACAGTGTTCCATTTGAGTTGAACTTCATAAACATTCTCATTGTCATCTAGCATCCGATGTGTTGCTCGTTGTGAAATTTTCTTTCGAAATGATCCAGCAGAGTCAGATGTTCCTTGAGCACTTGTTGATGCTACTAATGGTTCCAACTCTTCTACAAGAACGAATTTAGCAGGATCTTCTAGTCTTCTGGCTTTAACAAATGCTTGGGCTATTATGTCTTGAGTTGTACTCTTTACGGGAACCTAAAAGTAATTATTGAGTATGAATCTTTTAATGTTTCAGTTCATGGCAATGAAATCTTAATAAGAGACTAAAATGGTACTCCACTAATAATCTATAATAGCTTTTTATGCTATAACTACTATGTATTAAAAAATCCTCTCACCTTAAGAATTGCATATGGAATTTCTGGAGAAACATTATGAACACAAACTAAGAAATTGTCATCTTCCCCCCATTGCTTAAGCTCATCACTATCTTGTGCACTCCTATCACCATCAGCACCAATTCCATGTCGTCCTCTTGCCGCTATAGAAGACAACCATGCTCGACTACTAGGATCATTTCCAGTTCTCTTCAATATTAATTTCCCTTCACCTTTCCATTTAGACTGAGCTTGTAGAGGTTTTTCTTGTAGGTCAAGTACTCTTTGTGTTGGTGGTAAATCTTTTTCTTTAACATCCCAACCTCTTGCCACTTCCTCAATTAGAACATACTCTCTAGCCAATTCTGCTGGTCTTCCACTTTTCTGAAGAGCAGAGGCAATGACTTCTGCTGCTGTAGTATCCTGTGTCACTTTTAATATTGTGTACGGCTCTTCTGCAACAACACCATGAACTACCAAGAAAAACATTCTTCGTCGTAGAGCAACTGCTGTTTTATGAATTGGAGTAGAGCCAGGTATAACGTGTGAGCCTTCAGCCGTTGGTGTTGAAGTTTCTCTTAAAGAGTCTTCTTTTGATAAACATTTTTGTCCATTATGAAATCCAACTTCTTCACCTTCCTCCTCTAGTCGAGAGTGAATAAATAGTGTTGTCACTGGAAGAGGTTGATTATGAACATTTCGTAGTCTTAGATGTCTATAACCTTGTCGTAATCCTTTAAGTGGTATAACTCTTTGAGCTAAAATATGTCCAGCACCAGAACCACTTCCTGTGTCAATAGCTGTAAAACGAAGAAATGCCAAGTCTCTAAATTGAATTGTGAATGTTAGTGTTTCATTCCAAATTGGATTAAGAGCATTTCGACTTATCACCCGGGTTTTTTGTTTACTACAATCTACTGGGATACCAGAAACTTCAACTTCAACTTGAGGACTACATTGATAATTTGTTGGACTTAGGAACTGTCCAGATAAAACTGTGAGTCTCAAGTTGACTGAGTGTAGACCATCAAATTCTTTTTCTAAAGGATTAAATCTTCGATACATTACATGATTACGATCCCACATAATTGATGGTTTAAGAACATAGCCACATCTTCCATTTTGCTCAAACATTGCTGCATTGAGGTGGAAGTGCTGCATCTTCAGTTTGATAGTTGAGAGCCACCATTTGAACACCAAAGGCCCAAAATATTAAAGGATTGAAATTTGATGAATCAATTCTCATTCCTGCAGGGTAAACTCGTACTAATTGAGTTTCTGTATGAGCCATCACTTGAAGTGGAGTTTTTCGGCATAATTTCTTACTGGCATGTTCATTTAAAGAGCAACAGAGATACACTGGGTGATTACTTATGACACGGCGAGGATGATGATCAGAAGAAGTTGCAGAAATACTTGAAGATGTTGGATGTAACTGGAAGACTGGCGACTGGTGCGGTTCCAACTGAAGGAGCCATCATTGATTTTTTGTGCATGATACGATTTCGAACAGAGCTGCTTGGACTCAATGGGCTATACATATAAGAGAAAGAGAGATATATATGTAGAAGAGTGAAATTTAGTAAGAAGTATAATAATAGTATTTACCTTAGGCCACGGAATTTAATTGCTTGAACATAAATAACAAGATCAGAAAGTTCACGGGCAATTTGGCTACTTGGTTTCTTCTTATCGCGATTTGCTACATCTTCAAGTTCAACTGTCCATTCTGTCCCATCTCCAGCAGATTGATATTGACTAGTAACAACTGCAACGGTTTGTGCTCCACTAGTAGGCTGTCGCTTTAGAACACCTTTTACTGATGATTCTTGACTTGTTAAGGAATCTGTACGTGGGGTAATAGGCAAAGCTTGTTCTGAAGCCTGGCGTGATACTACGAGTCGTTCTGTAATTAAATCATATATATTAGCAATAGCTCTAAAGCATGATATATTCTCAAATGTCATTTTTCTAAACTTACCATCAGGTATCTCATCTTCAAAATCAGATTCTCCATCTTCATCCGAATACTCAGAGCCACCACTTGCATTACTTACAATAGAATTAGTTCGATTAGACTGTGGTCTACTTCCAGGTCTTGCAGTTCTTGAAATAGAAGAACTTTGAGTACTGGCAGTTGTTGCTGGATGAATAATTGGATTAGGTATTATTTCTGAATGTAACTTTTTGTTTTTGATTAGGATACGATTTTTTAATTGAGCTGGAGAAGGGAGACAAGGATCTTCAGTAAAGTCGACATCAAAAAGAAAACGAGAGACTAGTTTGTCACCAAATACTGTTTGAAATATTAGTGCCATACGTCCTTGTTGTTGAAGAGAGCAATGATTTTCTATTGACAAAATGACAGGGTATGATGAAGCTAGAAATGCACTTTTATTTATTGCATCAACCACTTGACGAAATGGAATTTTAGTTGTAAATGTGTGACCATGGTATATCACTGGATCGCCGTCATCTCCATCCCAACAGTCAACTAAATAAATAAATAAAAAAATATTGTACAATGTTGGAAAAAGTAAATAATATATTGTAAACTTACGTTCTACACAACGACATCCAGTTAGTAAAACCTGTGGAGAGAAGAGAACAAGTAATCAATATTATTTACAACACTACAAAGAGGAAATTCTAGATGCATATTATTAAAGTTCAAAGTTGTATATATCATGATTTTCATTTGAGTGAGTCGATGATGATATACTAGACTCTTTTGTCTCTCTCAAAATATCAAAAGAGTCCATCATTGGAAAATCAAAGCTCAACTCTTCTTTTGAGTTTTGCTGTCTCCGATGATGAGCTGTGCATAAATTATAGTAGATGTATATGTCAAAACCTTTTGAGAATATATAGGATTGTCAAGTGCTCATAATGTTAGACATATTATCATCTCGTTTAGAGAAATACAGGTTCAATCATTCCAGAGAATTCTGATTTTAACAATTTTACTTTCTATAATAGCTAAAGTGCGTTTCATAGTATATTTCTAAGGCTTGTTTGTACAATATTAAAATGATACAAGCCTGAAAAAGTAATTAGCTATAATATATAAATATAATTCAGTTTACAATAAATATTGAGATTTAATACATCAACTAAATATTGAAAAGTTAATAATTTGCTCTAGCTAAGCAACAAACCTAGGACCTATAGTAAGCATCCCTTTTGTCATTAAATGTCATTCTTGAGAGTTACACACGACGAACATTACTAAAATAATATTTCTAATATAAATACATACCTGACTATAGAGTTCTACAGAAGATTCTCCTTTGAGTTGATGTCCAGTCAAGTAGGTATTATGTGAGGCTGCAATATAATAGTGAGAGAGTGGATGATCCAATTCTGATTCTTGTGGTACTATCTTCTCTGACACAAATGCTAAATTATGTCCTGACATCATATAGCGAGCAAAGCCTTCAAACGACATACAATGTTGAGCCTTTAGTGTTTCTTCCAACTCGAATTTCTATAAAATAATTAAATATGTTTTAGTATTCTATGTATATAATATATGTACATAATATAGTGTAATAATATCTCATCTCCGCCAATAATTTCCACTTTTTATTAGAGAAAATGTGGAAATGATTTCATATTATGCCAAGGTTATATTATCATAAGTACACTACATGTTGTGTTTTATATGCAAAGTGTTGTTATGAATTTCTTAATAATGAGACCAATTAAAATAATGTGTAACTAACGTATATATTTTAGAAATGCTAGTCTCACAACTTATAAAAATTATAATTAAACTATAACATATATGTACCTCAATAATAGCTTTGGTCTCAGCTTCAGTTTTTCTTTCACCCTGTTGTGTCTTAAGAAAAGTCATAAATGAGGACAAAGTGAGAACTCGACTTCGACTTGTTTCTACACCAGCTCCATTTTGTACTATACTTGCTGATGCAATGGCATCATAAATGAATTTACTTTCTGACTTTCCTCCAGCTGCTTTTCTCGGTGTAGCTACACCTGCTGTTAAATACAATATAAAGATATACGTATGATTATCACATTACGACGAAATGACTAGATATACCTTAAACTTGAGCCAGTAAAAGGAAATAGAGTGAAAATTATTACCTGAAGTGGACGATGACATACTTCGTTCAGGAGACTCTGGTTGAGACTCTGTCGCATCACTTTTTTGTGCTGTGGCAATTGTGTCAAATAAGTCACGAATATCTTTCCGTGATCTCAAGCTGTAAAATAATAAAACATATATAATATGACAAATATATAATTTGTAGCTTAGATTCACAAAAAAATCCAAGACTCTAAACTAACCTAAAAGCTTGAAAGAGTGAAACAAAATTAGGAAATGACAATCTTGTCTCATGTGTCAATGCTGACACTCGAGCTTGTGGAGATGGAGAACCTTCTGGTATACTGCTACTGCCTCCCAACATTTGTGCAGCACTTTTCATTCTTGTTAGAGATTGAGGATGTTGTGGTGGAGTTGAGGGACCTGAATAACTTGGGTCACTTTCACCAGCTCCTGGAATTTTTCCTCGATAAGCTTCATTAACTGGACTATGATCAGCGCCACGAATGAAAGACTCCTATATATATAATATTATAAAATATTAGTATAAAATATTTTTAGAAATGTATAAACTATTAATATTCTTGTAATGTTACCTTTATCATATGAATATTAGCCAGCGAGCGTTTCTTTCTAAATTTGACAGACGCTGTACGTCGAAATGGTGGTGTTTCTGCTGTTACACCTTGTGGCGCATTTGTTGACCAACGTCGTCCACCAAAAACCTAGCGAAAAAGATTAATTCAATAAAAATAGTACTTCAACTCCGTTTTATGGTTTACTATTGTAGTCTAATTTAGAAACTTACTCTAATAGAGTCTGCCATTGTTGGAGCTAGACATCGACCTTCATCAAAATATAAGGATAAATATTGTTCTCTTAACCACAGTAGTCGACGATCTGGTTTGCCTACAACTCTTCGTAGAGACTTGACAACTGCTCGAAGACCTGTAGAAAAAAAGTGTTAATTGTAAATAAATATCATCATCATCATCATTAGAGTAGAGTGTTTTTTTTTCTTTTTACCAGTTAACCAAGTGGAAGCCAACCTTGGTGGAAAGACAAATACAGTACTACGATTATCACTGAGAAGCATTCCATAAACGAGAGAGACGCATGTTTCTTCAACAGACCAACTTTCAATTCCGTATCTAATGAAACCAATATAATTAATGTAATTAGTATAGCTAGAAATAATAATATATTTAGTTAGACTCTCACACCTTTTCATTGCAGCTGAAATATCAACTTCTCTACTACCACTCTCAACTTCTTTAACACCACTCAAGTCAACATATCCTTCTTCAATTCCAATTCCAGCAACATCAGGAACTCCACCAACACCAACTGGCCCTGTTGCTGCAGCCCCAGCACTGCTTGAACTTGCATAGCCACTTCCATATTTCATAAGAAGACCAGGAAGCACAGGGATTTCTTCAGGGTCAACACTAAGTAAAAAATCTGGTTGAGTATGAGCAAATCTTAAAGAGCTCCATACTGGTTTACTCCATGTTATTGTTCCACAAGAGCGTTCTAATTTGAGCCAAACAAATGCTGAACGTCCATCACTATCTATATGCAAAGCTGTTGAGCCATGATGGAGGATTTGAAGAATGTGTAAATCAATTGGTGAGTTTTTAGAATTGTCCAATGGAATGACAGAAACGCCATGATCATGATTGAGAGATTGAACAGGATGATAAACACTTGAGTAGGAAGCAACTTCTTCAGTTAAATCTACTGATGCACAGAATAAATCATCAGTGGAATCTTGAGCTTCTTCTTCACTGCAACCAGCTCGCTCTATGCTTGATGTGTGAATACTATTAAAACAAATATTAATTAGTATACTTTTTTAATTTTTGTAAATATTTTTGTAGGTCTACCTCAATCGATCGGCATGAAGACATGCAGTTTTTTGAAGTCTTTTAGAGTGATGTTGATGTACGGAAGAAATTCGTTCTAAAATTGATTGAACTTTACGTAATTTATTCATATTCAAAATTCCACCAGTTCCAATTTTAGTGAAGAATTCATCTTCTGTGTCTGGTTCAGAAAGTACCTAGATAGAAGTTTTAGTAAATTATATTTTTGAAATCAAAATTTCAGAGTTATGTAGAATTGTAGGCTGGAACTAATTCTGGAATTTGAATCCAAATGTTTATTCTCGTAAGTACCCGTGTATTGAATGCAGACATTTTTTTAAAAAAATCACCAGATGATAAAACACAAGATAAGAATTGATATGATCATCAATATTTTAATTATATTTATGTCTTAAGAAAAGGAATGAGTTCTATATAATACGGAAGAAATAAGAAATCTGCCAAGAAAATGTTACTTAGAAAAGTAGTATACTAAATACTTGGCACGATTTTCTAACTAAAGGTAAATAGAATAAAAAAATAATATGATAATAATTAACTTACTTGTAACTGATGTTGCTCAGAGCCAGATGACAATACAACAAGTGATGGACTCGTGAGTAAAGTTCTAATCTC
>VCNE01001731.1:0-10907 GCA_009869805.1 Oncopodura yosiiana
ACCAAATGGGGTTATCTGCATATTATCTTGTTCTCTTACAACACTTTTTTTTTGGTGCTTTGGTAATAAATAGAAGTAGCTTGTTCAGTACAAATATAAGGCGGAGAATTGGCTCATCTTCACTCTACGGCAAATGAGTCTCTAGCTTATAATATATATATATACAATACAGTACTGTACTACACAGTGTATATATATTTTTTACAATCCTTTTTTTCTTCTCCTAACTTGTTACTCACTAAGCATAAAACAAGAAGAGAGAGAATATAGCTGCATCTCATCTCATCTCTCTGTATGAATGAGACTATAATCGTTAGTTCGATGTAAAGCAACCAACGTCTTCCGCTCATTTCATTTCTCTCCTTACATTAAGTGGCCATAAAATTAAATCACTCTTATATATTCCTTCTCTGAAAGAAAACATTACTATCAAAGTAATACAAAGTATATATGTTGTGTGCATCTATTTACATTATATTACTTTGTTTTTGTCATTGTCCTCTCTTAAAGTTTCCAAGTGTCACCTCGTTCAAAATTCTATATGGTTCCATTGAGAGAACTATAGAGTATATTTCTTCAGTGACAAAAGAGTAATAATAATATCAAATCTGAGTAAATGACTTGAGAGTGAAAATATCAAAGGCTCATTTTAGGGAAACCTCAACTTATTTGTGGTATCAAGCTATGAAATAGTTATGGCTAGTGAATCTCTTTTAGTTTCACCAAGTGTGGTCTCCCCTATTAGCCATTTTAAATGGGTTGAGCTCTTGAGAAATAATTTCATTATAAATAGTCTTCTCTGTTCTTCTACTTCCTTCCTATGTGTAGGTTTATATAAGTCTTTCTACAAGTAATTCCACAATGTTTATATTTATTGGCTAAGGTAAAAGTCAAACGTGAGAAACTACAATGTTTGTATTGCGGTCTATTTCAGGCAATTTGACTTGTAGAGTATTTATGGATTGAGATCGAAATGTTAAGCGCTTAGAGAGGAGAGAAAGGAAAAACCATGTTAAATGTATATTAGGATACAATAATAGTAGTAAAATAGCAATAGAAATAAGAAAGAAAATAAAGAGACGAGGAGCAGAGAAAAACTAAAGTCCCCAAAGTACAATAGTAGACACAAGTTTGAGGATAAATAGGCAATTATTTTGTCAAATCGGCAAAACAGAGAATCAAAACGAGTCTTAGAATCTGGAGACAAGTATAGTATAGTCATATCATCGTAATAGTGAATAAAGAGGGGGACTCTTTGGGGAGAAAAATATACAAGAAGAAAGTCTAAATGTGATGGTAAATATATGAGATATACTATTCTTATGTATAGAGTGAAAGGTAGAAAGAGAAGAAAGTACCTTGCTATTATCATCTATCTCTCTACCTTCATCTTCTTTTCTCTCTCTCTCTTTTCACTTTAAGATGCTTTGAGAAAGCAATCTGTTATCATTTCTAACTTTCACTCTATATTAGAGTAACGTAAAACTGTCCCACGTGAACTGTGCACAAAAACAAAAAAGTCCATCTCTTTGACGTCTCTAAGAACAAGTCGAGTCCGAAGTCTTTTTATTTCTCTTGATACCTTCCGTCTTTTTTTTCTTACCTCGTATTTCCCAAAAGCAACTAAAAACGACGTTCTTCAGCTCTTTGAGTAAGATGGAAGAGAGAAAGAGCAGTTTCAACAATTCATTCCAACCTTTCTCAGGAGAGTGGAGAAAAAAAATTCAGTTTAGATGGAGAAAAATGAGAGTCATTCACTGTCTTGACTTTTCTCTGGACTCTTCTACCTGAGCAATATGTTACCCTTCCATTTATTTCTTTCTCTTCATGGTCAAGGCAAAGGCAAGAAAGATTCTTTACAACAAGACATCTTCTAGTTTCTACACACCCACACACATTTCTCACGGCATGACATCACAGAATCCCCTTTGAGTGAAAATAAACTAGCTATAATGTGTAGTAATGTAATGCTACTGGTTTCCAGAAATATATATGTCTTCTATATACTAAATCTAATTCAACATCGTAATGCGTAACGTGGTCGAGAATTTCATTATAACAGCTCACTTGAAAGCAGTAGCTACTAGGAGAGGATTAGTGGTCTCTAATTTCTTATTTGCTCTTCCTTTTCCATACCTTTATACCTTAAACTATATTCACTAATGGATAGCCTCCATCAACCAAGGGGAAGTTCTAATGTAATAAAATATCAGAGTAGCGACACAGTTACAATTTACACATGAAGGAAAAAGCAGTAGGAGTAGGACAGCACAGAGAAAAGTGCAAAAGGACTAAAAATACATTTTCCTCTGATGAGGGGAACTCTTATTTATGTAATAATGTATTAAAGAGATTGTTGTTAGAGATGAGAGAATGAAATTGAAGAGTCCAAAAAGGTTTTTGAAAAACTTTATGAAATGAGAGAGAGCAGCAACAGCAACGTATATATTATTGATTGGACAAAACAGGGTTGATGACTACAATCGGTTGATTAATGGTTATTCCCAATGAATTTGACGACGGTAAGCCCGATTCCGGTGCAATAGTCGCGTGAGATAAATAGGATTAAATGTAGTAGAGGAAAAGGGGATTCTCTTCTTCAGAAATGGATGGAACAGGACGCATGTATAATATTATTACTACTCGTGTATGTACAATTCTATAATGTGATCATCATCATCATCGTCGTCATCATCTCCCATATGTATATATGTCTTATCTTGCTTTAGACAGATCTCTGTATTATATAGCTACTAGGGACAAAGTTGAAAATGTTGATTGTACCTTTCAGTTAGTACACACACGTACGCATCTACAACTAAAACAGTTATCCCTCATCATCTCTTTCTCTACCATCATTCAACTATATAGTGCTGGCTTTCTAAAATAAATTCAAATTCAATCCATTTCATCTGCAGATGAAATGAGGAGAGACTTGCAATTCGTTCCATAGAAGAAGGGACAGCATATTATAGTACATTAGTAAATATGAATATAGAGGATAGGGTTGATTTGATAGCGGAATTGGTAGAATTACTATTATGTACACTTATTTGACTTTTGGACAAGAATAGGAAGAACAAAACTAACCAAAAACCACCGAGAGAGAAAAATCAAATCTCTCTTCTTTGGACCTTTCGTAGAATAAATAACTGACGGTGACTTTTGTGAAATGTAACAAAATCCTGAAAATGACAAATGCATACATACATTGGTGAAACTCATAGCACAACAGAAAAAATTTTCTCTGTTCTTAAACTATACCTAAAAGTTGCATTTCTTAGAATTGTGTTCAATGAAAAAGTAACCGGCGTCTCTTCGATACACACTAAGAAGGTACAAATTTATTGCCTCTTTTATTCAAGACAGAAAAAATTCTTATAGAAAACAACAAATAAATCTGCTCATCACTCTAAATTGTAGAACTGCTTACGTTGTTTTCTTTCTCCCTGATTGGGATTTGAGTACTGACATCCACATTTATTTTGATGGTATGCCTTCTTCATTCTTTTAGAAAATGCCTTATTGTTGTACACATCATGCCACCGTTTCTTAGTGAGTTGTGAAGAAAAGTGAGCTGAGGCAGAAGAAAAAGATGCTTGAACCAACAATAGTGAAATTAAAAACTATCAAGGCATATGAAAACCACAAAGTCAACTCATACATTGCTCCTGTTCTTAAATGTAATGTGTCTTGTCTACTTTTCTTAAAGCAGACAACACATTCAACATTTGCCGTCTCAAACTAATATTACTCTTTGATNAAAAACTATCAAGGCATATGAAAACCACAAAGTCAACTCATACATTGCTCCTGTTCTTAAATGTAATGTGTCTTGTCTACTTTTCTTAAAGCAGACAACACATTCAACATTTGCCGTCTCAAACTAATATTACTCTTTGATAATAATAGGAAAGAAGTTGAGAAGAGTAGGAACCACTTCTGTCTCTTTTTTAACAAAAGCATCTCTCTTTCTACACTGAAGCATGTGTATATATATAAAGAAAAGAAGACAGAAGAATAGAATAGAGGAAAGAGAAAACTAAAAAGTTATTGAATCATTTTTAAACCATTGAATCTGTGAAAGAGCCGGATTGTCGACATATCCTATCGCTGTCAAATACACGCTTTATTGGCTTCAAGCTTCAATGCCTTGAAGATAGACATTGTGTAAAAAGTAAAGGACTCTCTCTTAGAAGACTTTTTACCCCTGCTCAAAAACAAAATTCTCTCATATGTTACCGTAAATGTAAGACCTTCTATTACTATATAGTATGGTTCTCAAAAAAAATTCAAGACTAGAAGTATTATCCTTTCGCTTGGATTCACTTTTTTCACAATACAACTACTTTCACGCGTCCTACATCTCCTCTCATGTCAAAACGTTTTTCTACCTTGGCAAACAGAAAGCTAGAGGAAGAAAGAAGGAGAAAAAAGTCAGAAATGAATGACGGATAAATCATATCAGAATCAGAGAGATAAATGCTTCACATAGCTTTACTTGTCAATTCTAAATGTTTTAGGAAGGGAACTCTTTTTCAAGTTGAATGATAAACCTTTACGCCGTTTGAACTTTAGTGCGAATCGTACTAAATGTGTATTTAACTGCTTAGATCCTGTTAAATAATAATTTTTGCAAAGTTGAATCAAGTTACAAATATTTTTGCTTAATTATTAATCTCAGTGCCACTTGATTAATTTCAAGAGTCGCATGCACAGAATTGTTATTTGGTTACAGATTAGTTTGTCCATAATTAATTGTTGCATAGTTGTGGAATTAATTGATTAAACTTATATTCAATATTTTTAGCAACTAAATAAGTTGACTATAGCAATTCGAAATTCCAAAGAATAATGAATTATAGTGGTTTTTATATGAGAGTACAGCTATACATGTACTCATAGACATTGTAAACATCTTAGAAGTATCATAGTAGAAAGTCTAAAGTAGTAAAAGTAAAGTTAAGGTAGCCATTGTAGTCATTTGCTCAACTTTATGAGCCGTGAAAAGTCTTACAAGCTCCTCAACTTTTGCCCTACAAGATTTACCTTTTCTTGTAGTTCTATGATGATGTTGTGCAAAGGATAAAATGAACGGTGTTGTATACGTCTTGATAGTCTCCGAGAAGTAAAATAAAGTACTTTAAGAATGGACTACTATGTTGAAGATATCGTCTACTTATTACACATTACTGTGTGTATCTAAGGAAAACCAGAGCAAATTATTCTTAGAGGAATTTCATCATGTCTTTCACTTCTCCTTCCTTTTATTATATGGCAAGACTATAACACATAAGCTTTTCCTTTTCTCTCTTTCTCTCTACAGCTTTGAGAGAAAGGTTTAGAGTTTTGCCACAACATAAGACAAGACACTCAACTTTTATTTCTCAATTGTTTTAATTATCTATTTAAATCGTTTAGAGAGAAGAAGCCGCGTCGCATTTACCGTTTTAGAAAACTATAGAAGAGAAGAAGAACAACTTTCACAAGAGACTAATCCAAAAACTCTTCTATAGAGAGAGAAAGTAAATGTGTCTGAAATAATATCAACTCAAGTTTTCAAGTCCGAAAAGAAAATCTTGACTGTGGATGAAATCACAACTCTTGTTTCTTTTCTAATCTCACTTCAGTCTTGTGTTTTGCCTAAGCATTCTTATTCTTCTTCTCTTTTAGAATATATTTAGAAAGTAGATACATTAACCTCGAAAAACGACGAGGGGATACATCTCTTTCTCTAAAGTTATTTGTGTGTGTGTATGTCTCTCAAGTATTCCTCCTTCTTCTACTTCTCTTCACAAAATTAAAAGCAAGAGAGAGAGAGAGAGCCGAAAGAGTTTGTTTCAACTTTTAAAGCGCTTTTCTAATTAAATATAGTCGCCACACATTTGACTTGAGAATGAGAGAGTGCAGTCAACTCTTCAAATGCCTTTTCATTGAATAATCATCATCAGATATACAACAAATACATATAAAGTACAAAAGTGGTTTAGTTCCAATTCTCTCTCTCTCTCATCAAAAGGATTTTAAATCAACTCTCTCTCCTTTTCGAATTACATTAAGACATTCTCAATTCTCATTCCTGAACTTCATCATATATACACAGTATACAATGTAACCTTGTTGAAACTCTAAAGGAGTTCTATCCGACTTGAATTTCTTGCACGACTGAAATTTTCTTTCTTATTCTAATTCTCAGAAGAATATGCCTGCCACCAACATCTTTTGTTTCGATTCCGTCTCCTAATTCTTAATCAACTCTCCTTTTGCTAACATCAACAGCATTAACTATATACTCTTATATACCTAAATAACTCTAGCAGTAAACAATAGGTGCTTGTTGGAAATGAGGCCAACTCTTCTTTCTATAATTTCCAGCGCAGTAAGAGAGTACATATAGAGTCAACATTTCCTGTAATTTACTCCCCTTTTGTTTTTTCCACATGCAGAGAGAAAGAATCTGTAGTAGAGTTTCACATTGACATTCTAAACTAGTGCTAAGAAGCATCTCAAGAGCAGCGTCAGGTTCTAAAGACAGAGAGAAAAGGGACTATGATGAAAGGTTGGCAAATTAATTATGAGGATAATTTTTTCTCTTTTCATTCTCTTCTGTCTCTTTCTCTCTACTGTGTGAGACTGTAGTAGAAGGAGAGAGCCTTTAGAGTTTTCTGCTTTTAATTAAATCCCATTATAGGATTCGTGCCAGAAAAATAGGTTCCTGATTAAAAAATTAGTCATAGAGTGTCGTGTACGAGAGATATATATTTATGTACATTATGTATAGAATGAAACGTAGAGACTTCTCTCATAATAATAATGCAGAGTAGAAAGTAAATATAGAAAGAAACAAAACACACACAATTACTTATTAGTTAGTTATATATACTCTCTTTCTCTGTCCTATGTTTTCCTAGTCACGAGAGGAAAGAAGATCGTGAAGTAGCTTTTAGGTTGACTTTTGCTCTATGTATTTTTACTATAATGACACATTTCATGCTGTTGTTTTTTGTCGTCGTAAGTTTTTTCTTTGTGGAGTCGAGTGTAAAAGAAAAGTGAGCTCCGGAAATGAAACGAACAAATGATGGTAAATTAGTCACACTTAGTCCCGTATTTTTTTTTCTTCTGCTGTACTACTATAAGTCTTGCCTCGACTCTACCCTAGTACTATATACTACATGGTTGAAACATAAAAACTCATTTTCACTCTCATATGTAGTGTAGTGTACTCATTAGAAAAATAGCATTTTACTACATCTATTACTTGCTTGTCTGCCCATTAATAAATTACAAAGGTTTCTTTTCAATGAGCAATTGTGAAGCTTCATTTATTGCGACTCTCTCTCTTGCTCTCATTTAGTTAGAGGAAGAAAAAAAGAAAGCAAGCAGGTTTCTAATTTAGCTTTCTTTTTTTAACAAACTTTTTCTTTCTAACATATGACTAATTTTTCCATGTCAGAAAACAAATTCAATGATGCTGCAATGAAATTTCTAGTGAGCTAGACTCTCTCAAGTGTCAACTAAAGTCAATTGAATGTTTGCGTGTATACTGTGCTCACTCAAGCTTTCTTTTATATGTTTTACATTGAGTATTACAAAAGAGTGTATAGAAAAGTTGATGTTAGCATAGTTTGTCGACAAGGAGAAAAATGACTTGTTCAAATTGCTCCACCAACAATGTCGACTCAATTTTCCCTCTAATTTCATTTGTGGAATGTACCTTTTGTGCTGAGAAGAGAAATCCCGGATATAAGAAAACTCTCAGGAAGTAAAGTCTCAAGAACAACTCAAAGTTTTATATATACTTTCACAAGAGAAAGTCAAAGTGTGTGTAAAGAGTAAACTTTCTAGAGATTTTTCAAGGTAGTGTACATACATATAGGAATGAAGAAGAAAAAAGTGTGTGGTCATGTGTGTACACACACAATAAGATTCTAACCTTCTTTTCACTGGACCGGACATAGGATAACCAACAACGTTATATATATATATATTTCTTCTCTAAAGTAAACACACTTATCTATATAGCATTGAGAGAGTATATAGCAACTTCTTCCCTATTGTAGAAAAGTTGAAAGAAATCTAAGCTTTCTTTTGTCGACATATATAAAGTATGAGCAAAGTAAAGCAGCATTCCAATTTCAAAGAAAACATACCGACAACAGGTTAGAGGGTTTAGGTAAGAAGGTATTGGAGTAGAAAGAAGAGAAAGTTGCAGTTTCCTTTTCCATCATGTCAAAGCCAACTCAATGATGTAAGGTATGCTAAGACATATATATACTCACTCTCTACTTCTACTCCTGTCGGTGGTGAAGCGAGAAAATCAAATAAATTTCCCTCAATTTCTTTCCTGTCACTTTCTCAGTGGGCAGGTTAAAACTTCCAACTTTTACATAGTCTTCTGTAACCTACTCTCTTTTGCAATTCAACTTTAGTTCTCATGACTTTTGACTTTTACTATCAAAACATATTGACTATGAAAAGGGCTTTCTCAATCTCAAATTCTCATTGTTGAGTGTAGCAACGTAATTTGCTCCTATGGGAGTTGGGCAGACAACACAGGATATTGAAAATGATTGTAGTTTATTTTTTTTTGCTGACTGTCATCGTTTTGGTCAAAAAGTCTGAAGAAGAAGAAGAAAAAAATTCAATCTCTTACCTTCATCGATTGTCTTGTCAGACCTGGTTGAAGAGTCGTCTCTGAGTGAAGATTTTCTTCTGTCATCATTATTAGTTCTGGAAGAGTCTGGACAAACAGCAGAAGGACTCATAGTGGACTCTGACTCTTCGTCGTCTTCGTCTTCAGCTGGAGTAGCGTCTTCGTCAATCACCAAGTCTGACACTTCTTCTAAAACAAGCTCTTCTGAAAAATAAAGAAAAACAAATACTATATATAACTATAGAACTTGTAGAGATATGAAATAAGCGTCAAGTCAAGTTAGAAAGTTGGAGACAGGAGAGGAAGAAATGATCTCTCTGTAGGACAAACAGGTCATCATATTTTTCTCTCGTAAGCATGTGTACATAACACGTTTGACAAATTACATTTTTGTGATCAAAACTATGAGAGCAAAAGATAACTTGAGAGAGAGAGAGAGAGCAATGGGACCAGACGACATTGGAAGGTTCCAAGTCTCAAAGCAATATCAGTAATAAGTCGTTTCATCTCTCCACAAGTTGTTGTTGCTGTCGACAAGAAGAGAATTTCTTTTCTATCTCTTTTTCATTAGCCCAAGTCAACTCAAAGTCAAAGTGTGTCTTTCTCATTTGTAGTAAGGTGGAGATATGATATGTGATATGAGACTATACATATTATAGGAAAAGAAACATTTTTTTTTCTCTCTCTCTCCTGTGTACGTCTCTGAAGAAAGTCAAGAGTTAGCCATCAAGTTTGACTCAGCTTGCCCTTTTTGTCTGTTTATATGTTTTTCTGGAGAGAGAACGATGAATTTGTCGCAGAGTTAGTACTTTCACTAGAAGAAACATAACATCCATGTCAAAGTGCTTATGAGGTCTCTACTATTTCTTCTTCTTATATATAACTACCTCCATATAACTTGTAGTACTTCTTAGAAAAACTTTTTTTTTTGCTTATTGTATAATATGCTTTTCCATATTCTTTCTCGTAGGGTTTTTTCTCCTACTTTCTTCACCGTATTGTGTGCCTCCTTGCTTTTGCCTTTCGCTCTCGATTCCTTTCCACTTATCAACTCTGAAAATCTAATATTTTTATGTATATGTGTAGTCTAGCCAAAAAATTCCCTTGCCTTGAACAAGAAGTATTCTACTAAACATATTATGTTGTTCTACAACTACTGCTACATACAACTTGTATGTACACATTCTGCTTACATTACTCTACAACATCACTTTCCTTGGCATTTGTATCATTATTTTTTCTTCATATGATTATACCATCGCTTGTCTTCTAGTGTCTCACATTCATTTTTTTACATTAACGTTACATTACAACGAGTACTATACTATTACTATTACATTACTTTCATTTCGAAAGCATATTCTTATTTCGTCTCTTCTACAATGTTAAAGTCTCTAACTAGTACCGTAAGAAGAGAGAGACTTTTCGTAGGCTCATTGAAAAGCCTTAGATTGGCCTACGAGTGAAGCTTCTTCAATGCTTCAGACAAAGTTATAAAGACTCTTCTTTTTCCCTTAGTTGTATTCATAAGAACGCATTACATTACATGGCATTAGCAAAAAGGAGAGAGAGAAAAGTACAGTGCGGTAATAATACAGATTACATTAGGGAGTAATTTATTGAGTCAACCAAAAGCATTTCATGTTCATTTGTGAAAAGCCTTCTACTTTTCTTCTTTAGTATATGTTACAGGTTTCGTCGTTTACAATTGTATTCTAGATATTCTAGTCTCTCTCTCTCTAACCATATTCCATTATTACATTATATTTTTAGGCTGTTAGTACCTAACCTACAAAGAGACACATAACTACATATCACATTATGAGATGACTACACAGACCAACAAATATACGGGCAATATATTCTATTTCTTCTTTCGTCGCTTTCATTTCAATTGCCTGAAATTTCTACATTTTTAAGCTGAAACGACACCAGAGACATTTCTCCATGTACTTTTTCAATTGCCTTATCCTCTACTTTACATCCGAAAAAATTTTATACTTACGTGAAAGTATATATAGTATAAGTAAAGTAGTAGGTAGAGAGAGAAACAAATTTATGACACTTTTCCTCTCACTGTCTCTTCCGCATACATTATCATGAAGCGTAGATAGTCTCTTCTTCTTGTATATTATAAACATATCTTAAGCTCACTTTCTATTGCCGTCTATAATATAAAAATACATTTCACACATATATACTTATACTAGAGCAATCCACCTTGAGAGAAAACCCAGTAAGTCACCCACTCGCT
>VCNE01001735.1:0-21385 GCA_009869805.1 Oncopodura yosiiana
TACCATTTACTAATAATAATGGAAATGGTAGTAGTACAATTTTATCTCCAGCATCATCTACATCTCTAAATTCATGTAGACAAGAAGAGCCTAAACTACTTTCAAAATCACAAGTCAAAGTATTACAAGAGGCAATGTATCAAAGTGCTGAGAATGAACATTTGGAAATTACACTAGATTTGAGAAATCTTGGTGTACCATGGGTAAGAAAAGAAGAAGAGAATATATTAAAAATGGTATATATCTAAGAAGGAAAATAATCAATGTTTTTCATATTTTAGACATTACATTGCTGGGTAAATACTTTAAGTACAGCTCATGATATGAGATGTGAACCTGTTGTCGATCAACTTCTACAAGATTTCTTACAAGTTCTTCCTAATGAAGATTTCAAACAACTTCATTTCATTGATGAATGTCTTCCACTTCTATTTGCCATATTTAGAAACAGTAAAGTAAGTAGAAATCATGCAGAATTAACTACATGTATTAATTAGAAACTTCTAACTAATAATCTTCTCTTTTTTATTATTAGAATGAAGGAACTACTCTCCTACTAGCTGACATATTTCAAACATGTTTTGGACGAGAAGTCATTAAAGAAATAAGAGACACAACTTTATCAAATGGAACAAGAATAGATCCAAAATATGTCAACAATCCTGAGCTATCTGATGTTCAATTTAGAGTTGAAGGACGTGTATTCTATGCTCATAAAATTGTTCTTGTCACATCATCTCCAAGATTCAAGTCAATGCTTAAAAGTGCACAACCAGAGTCAAATCCACCAATTTTACAAATTAATGATATTCGCTACCATATTTTCCAGGTATAATTAAGAACTCTCTCTCTCTCTCTGTGCATATAATAAATAGTACATACAAAATTACTAATTATTTTTCGTTTCATTATTAGATGGTCATGGAATATTTATATAACGGAGGCTGCCACTCTATAAAAGGAATTGAGAATGAAGATATCTTAGAATTGATGGCAGCAGCCAATTTCTTTCAACTTGATGGATTATTACGTTTTTGTGAGGTGAAATGTTCTCACATGGTCAATATTGAGTCTGTCGTGTCTTTATATATTCATGCAAAGGTATAATATTAGAAAATAAAAATGTACAAGTTCTTGTTGCTAAAAAATTCTTCTTGTTACAGGTATACAATGCTGTTCATTTATTAGAATACTGCCAAGGCTTCCTCTTACAAAATATGGTTGCATTATTAACTTTTGATGACTCTGTGAGAAGACTAATATTTGGAAAGAAGTTACATAATCATGATGTACTTGCAGGACTTTTACTATCATTACAAGCTCGTTTAAAGTCAGGAAAAACGAGCAGTAATAGTAGAAAATCGAAATAAATAAAGCTCAAATCCATACATAATAAAAGACAATCATAAATCAATTAAAAATGTACAAACAATATATATAATTTGTAGTTAGTGCATTTATAAATAAATATTGTGCATATATAATTTTGTTGTTTTTTTGTACAGAAATAAAATTATATTATTATTATAACTAATAATTTTGACTATGAATTTATTTTATTGTATTTTTCTCATAAAAAAAATCTTTTAATATTACAAAATTAACATGTAAATTCCTTGTCGAGCTTGTCTCTGATCTAAAGTTATATTAGGAATTCTTCCACCTTCTCTCATTGGTATAATTTCTATACACCCACTATATTTACCTCTGTAGTCTAAAAGAAATGACAAAATTTGATTTCCACCAACACGATTCAATTGAGGTTGAAAGTGTGGTTTAAATTTCTTAACTTTGAGAATAACTCGATTAAAATTGATAACTTTGGATATTTCAATTCGTCCTTTAGCTTTGATATTTACTCCTCTTATTTCAACTGATGAATTTTCAGTTATCTCTGGTGGGGGATAAGTATAACGAGTCAACTCGTAGAGACATAGAAATAAAGCCACATGTGTAATAATTTTAAGCAATGTTATTCTCATAATTGCTACAAAGAAGTTATGTACTCTCTCAAATTCAGCATCATAACAGCCTTTGTGATAAACTTGATATTTAACAGGATATCCTTGAGTACAGTTGAATTTCTAATAAAGAAAAGTTAAAAACAAATCTTTTTCAAGTTCTCCAAGATTATTTTATGAATTATAAATTTCCGTATTTTTATTATTACCTCTACATTACAACATGATTTGGGATATTCTGTCATAGAAAAATTGGTAATATGCCAATCATTAAATCCAAAGACACCACAACATTTCAATTCAGTTTGAAGCTTCTATCCAAGGAATAGGAATATAATGAGGTGGAACAGATTGATCTAAATTATATTTCATAGCCTTATACAATTCATCACGTATTCCAGAACTATTATTGCCAACAAGATACATCATCATATAAACGATATCGACAAAACACGTAACATCCTAGTGGTCCAAGGGCCTACAAAGATTTTAAATAATGATTACCAACAATTAAAAGATAAGTCTTTCTATAATGTTTTCCTTACAAGAAATTGCATCAATGATCCTCTTCGACATTGTATAAAAGTTAGATAAACAAATGTAGATATAAATGCCATCAATGGTAAAAGTCCTCCTGTAATTAAACCTATTAAAAGTTCTTCATTCGTAACATCATAAGGACAACTCTGATATTTAATTGGAGCAACACAAATTCCATGACCATTTGCTGGTCGAATTCCAGTATTTCTTTTCACAGGTTGCATTACACTATGTGATATACATTCTGGATGATGACCACCTTCTGTTTTATCACGGATTTTAAATAATACAGCTTCATGCAACATCTTCCAACCAAATGTTCTTGCAACGTAACTACTATTATCAACTTTTAAATAACCAAGATTTTTCATTGTATACATAGTACAGATTATCATTCCCATTAAATTCAAGCATGAGTAGTACAAATCCTAAAACATCATTTCTTCTATATTGTCGACGATATCTTCGTATCAAAATATCTGTTTCAGCTCCATTGTTGTTATCATTATTATTAGCTTGATCTTCATTATTATTTAATATGGGTTGAGGTTGTTCGTGATGATTTTGATGGTTATCCATGATGATTACGTTACCATTATTGGATTTAGTGTCAATTTGGAAGTTTATGGCAAGTTACCTATTTTTCAATTCAATATCTAAAAGATTTTGTTTCATATTGATATGCTATAAAAAATATAGCAACCATTTTTTACATTTTCATGATGGTAACACGACGCCAAGCAATTGAGCAACAAAGACGGCGGGAAATTAGAGAAAGTTGTAAATTAGGAAAAGAAAGAGAAGAAAGTTTTTTGACCTCAAAAAAGAAAAGTGGTGTCATTTTTTGTGAAAATGAGCTTAATGAGACGAATGCTAATTAGCTCTCGTAGCTTTTTTACATCTGCTGTAAAACGTGGTGGTGATCATCATGATGAAGGCGGAGTTCCTGGAGCAGTAAATTGCAAATATTCATGAATATTTTGAGTTTGGAAATAATAAAATAAAACCTTTTTTCTTTTTTAGAATTTGCCATTTGACATTCGCAACAGATACAAATTGGCTCTTTTGATGGGAAGTTACATGGGATTTGGTGAGTATTGTAATATTGTAAATGAGTAAATGAAAGTTTTCATGTTACAATTCTGTTTTATTTTTTCAGGATTCTCTGTTCCATTTCTTTTATTACGCTTTCAACTTGTGAAAAAGAATCAGGCATAAACCAACAAACAAAAAGTATTCCATAATTATATTTGTTCAAAATAATATTTGTTGGTATAATAAAATGAAACTTCAGTAAACAGATTTAGTTTGAGTTTGATGACATTGTTGAACTTGTAATTTCATCATTAATTTATTACTTTACATTAACTTAACTACTATAAACACTGGGAAAAGATAGATAACAGAAATCAAGTTTTTACTTACAAACTATATATATATCACAGAAAAAGGTATAGAAAAAGAAAAACAGAATAGTTTCTTTAGACTAGAAAAAAGAAATCAGTTTTTAACATAAATTCAATATAAAAAAGCTCTTTTATCTATGATGACGAATTTTTCTAACATGACGAAGAGCACACTTTGCTGCAGTACATTTGGCAATTCTATAATTTCGACCAATTCCTCTAAAAACACCAACACCAAATATTTCAACAGTTACACGAACTCTACGACCATCCCATAATTTTTCAGGTTTTCCAAATTTGGCTGTTTCAGGTTCAAGCTCCAATAATTCACGAATAGGTGACTTTGGAACATTTTGGCTAAATTGTTCTGTAACATTGAAAAAACGACAATTATAGAGTAGTCAATGACATAAACTAACATACACAAATTGTTATCCTCTTCTTACCAATCTCATTTTTCATTATTCTATAATATACTCTCCAAACAGCATCAAGAGACATTCCAGAATCAAGAAAAATTGCACCAGCTACACTTTCAAAAACAATCTCCAAGTGCTTTTGGTACTTCAATATCTTCAGCTTCTTCACAATCTTCTTCTCCCATCAAATAATACTATATAATATTAAAATTAATAATAACAAATATTAGAATTAGAATTAGGACAATGGCTAACTAAAAAACTTTAGAAAAATATTACTCCTTACATCTTGAGTTAAAGTATGCCCATGCTGCTCTTGAAATGCAACAAATTTTTGTAAAACTCCAGAAAGTCCAGGAGAAGAATGACGAAAATACATATGGAATTTATTTTTAACTGCCAATGAGGCAAATATTGTATTATTAACTAGTGCTGATCTTAAATCTGTAAGAGATCCTGGTGAATGTTGTCTTGAATCTTCATACAAATGTCTTGTAATTAAATAATCTAAAATTGCATCTCCTAAAAATTCTAATCTTTGATAACAATCAGTAAGTGTATTAGTAGAATATGATGCATGAGTAAATGCTTGAAGTAAATAACTTCTATCACTAAATTTATAGCCAATAGATTCTTCAAATTGTTCATATCCTTTTAATAAGATATCTAATTGATTTTCACAATCACGAGAAAATCTTAATAAAGGTGATTTTGGTGCAACAAGTTTATCAAAGATGACAATATCTTCTGTATTATTAGGTAATTTCATATAAAAAATTTCTCCTTCAGCAGCTTCTTTATTCTTTAATTGATCTTCTAGTTGAGTTTTATTAATAACTTTTGATGGAAGTACTCTCATTCCAAGCCATGACATAAATAATAAAGCTCCATATGGTCCACATGAAGTAAGATATGCTCCAATTAATGCTTCAACACAATCAGCTATTGACTTATCAGGAATAGATTGTTGTGTAACAAGATTATATGGAATAAATTCAGAATCTAATTTAACTGAATGTGATTTTAGAGCTGATTCAATTTCATCAGGAGGTAAACCAGATAATGCTTTAACTTGAGCCATAGAAAAATTATTAATTGGTAATTTTGAATGAATAAGTGCTTTATCAAATTCTTTTGAGATATGATAACAAGGTGGTAACCAATTATCATGTGGTTCAAATTTTGATGCTACCATTACTCCACCAAGTCCTCTTCTTCTTCCAAGACGATAAAGATGTACATTACTAACTTGTTTTGAACGTAAATGACTCAATTTTCCTTCATGAATATTTTGAAATGTACAAAATAAATATGAAGTAATTGCATATTTAAGAAAAGAATCACCAATTGTTTCAAGTCTTTCAAGATTTAATCCATCATTTGCATTAGACATTGTTAATGCTTGAAGTATTTGACATGGACTAGGTCCAGGATGATCTTTTAATGATGGTTGATAATCAAAACTAAATTCATCTTCTGATGATGATGATGCTCCAAATGTTGTTTCTTTTCTATATGAATCAAGATTCTGGATAAGAAATTGGTGGTTGTAATGGTGTAACAAGTTTAAATAATGTTTCATAATGAGGATTTGGAGCTTCTTCTTCTTGTTGATTTTCCTCAACCAAGTCAACTTCTAAATTAGAATTTGTAGTAGTAGTATTAGGATCTGGTTTTTTTACTCGTTGTACAAGATTTGATATTTCATCCCAATTAACAATTTCTGTAATTTCTTTCATTTTCTCTTCTACTTTCTTTTCAAATTCAATTTTTAATATTTCTTCTTTTACTACTACTGCATCTTCTGGTCCTCCTCCTTCATTATTATTAGCTAGTCCTTCCATTTCCCACCACATATCTTCACTAGGCATCCATTCATCTTCAGGTCGATGATCAAAAGCATTACCTTTTCTTTTATCTAAAGCTTCAGCTGTATTTCCATTATGAAATTGAATATTTAAAATTATTTTCTTCATCTAAAAACGATTCATCTGATCCACTCATATCGTCGGAATTTACTGAAGCATTATCTCTATCATAAAGATTACTTGGATCATCAGTATCTTCTATTGGAACAAATGCTTCTTGATCCCAAACTGCAAGTATGAATGAATAATAAAAAGAAACATTATCAAACTTTACAGATCTATATCTTACACCATATTAGAAAAAAGAATAAAACTAACCTTCTCCCCAATGAGTTGGTGAACCATATAAAGCTCTATGAACACGATGATTAAATAATCTTGATTTTCCACCCCATGTCCAACTTTTATCCAACATCATTAGATTAGATGGTAATGCTATATTTGGATTCATTAATTCATCTTCTTCTTCATCATAATCAGTTTCTTCATTAATAACATCTGCTGCCATATCATTACTCCATGTACCAATTTCCATTTGAAGTTGTTTAACATTTTTTCATTTCTTCAGAAAGTATTTCATTAGCTGATTTCCCTTTAAGTTTTTCATTTAATAATAATGATTCCCCTAATGTTACACCAGCACTTGTTGCCTCTTTAGCTGCTTTTGCAAAACCAGACAGTTCTTTTTCTTCTTCAGGAGGAGGAGGAGGAGGTGGAGATTTAGTTTCCTCTTTGGTCTCTTCTTCTTCTTCTTTAGTAGGTTTAATTTCCTCTTCTGCTTCTTCAATACTAATACTATTATTTGGTTCAGTATCAATAGTAGTAGTAGTTGTTGTTTGTTGTAAACTACGATTAGCTGAACTAGTACTTGGAAAAGCATCACTTAATGACCAACCAAAATTTAATGGGTCCCATGTGAAATCTGAAGACAATTGTATAATTCCTAATCCATGAACATTTGAAGCAACTTGAACTCGAATATGATTAGCCAAGAGTAGACAATTGATTCTATATAAAATACATGACTGAAGACAATTGTATAATTCCTAATCCATGAACATTTGAAGCAACTTGAACTCGAATATGATTAGCCAAGAGTAGACAATTGATTCTATATAAAATACACGGTAAGCACACCGCCTGCCTCCAAAGTGAAGCAGGAAATGGATGAATAGAACATAATTCTGGTACAAGAATTTGTTTTTGCTCTAAATTTTCTCTTTTAGCTCTTTTTGTTGTTTCTGATGATGTAGGTAATGCCATTCCTTTTCGATTAACATATCTTGGTGTAAGAAAATTAAGCCGAGCAGAAGTATGATCAACATCAAGTAATGGTTGAGTTACAGATTGAATATTAATATGATATTTTCTTTGATAATATTCATCAAATGTTNAGTATGATCAACATCAAGTAATGGTTGAGTTACAGATTGAATATTAATATGATATTTTCTTTGATAATATTCATCAAATGTTTTAAATTCACAACCAGGAAATTGACTTTGTGGTGTTAAGTTTTGACATATTTCAGCAACATAAAAATATTGTGGTTGATCATGATTTCTATACCAAGGCATTACTACTGCATCTTCATATTCTTCTCTTTTAAAATTATAATCTTTTCTATCTTCATCACTTTTAGGTTCAGGTCTTGCACTATCTTTTTGTTTCCAAATTATTTCTATAAAATCCCAATCCAATTTCTACACTGTTTTCATTAGTTGTTGCATACTTGAGTGGTACAATATAGTAAGAATTTTCAGAAGCTTCAGGATCAAATAAAGTTAAATCTGTAGAAAAATAAATAGTGTAAGATTTTTTTTCATGAAGAAACAATGTACCAATTAGTTACTTACATTTATCAAGTCTTAAAACTGAAGTAAATGTGTAGTGATGAAATGCAGAGATTTTTTTCAAAGATTCATCAGTTGCTTCTAAACAACTAATTTGTATAAGTTGCACACAAACTTCCCCGCATCTTGTATAAATGGGAAATGCTGGTGTTTGAGAAATTTGTTTAGATAATACAATTCCAAATGATTGTTTAGCTTGTTCTGGTGGATGAAGTTTTCGACCTGAAGAAATAAATAATAGTTTCATTAGTAATAATTTTCATTCTTAAAAAAACATAGAAGACTATTTTAACTTACCACGAGTGTTTTGTTCTTCTGGTAATGGACAAGTAAGTGTCATTTGTAACCAATAAAGATACATTAATTTTGTTGGAACTGGAAGACAATTTAATAATTGTGGTGACTAATTGTTTATCATAATATTGACGACGTTTTGTACTTCCAGGTCTAAATTCTCCATATTCTTCATCATAACCATCTTGTTCTTCCCATAAATCTGATTCTTGTGTTACACCTTCTTTACCAATTGCTGTAAGATTATCATCTAATTCTCCATTAGAATGAAGTACAACAACAGTTTGTAAAGCAGCTGCACGTTTTGATAAAATTTCTGATGGCATTGGAACTCCTGTAATTTGCCATTTTACTGGTGAATTAATTGGTAATCTTAAAGTACATGAAAATCTTCTTTCAGATTCTGTATCTGCTTTTTCATCATCTTCATCATCTGCTGGATCAGAAATATCAATATTCCATAAAGGAACAAGACGTGTAAAGGTATCACTAGGAAGACGTGAACAATATTTATTAACAATTGTAATAGCATTTGATAAATTGGCACTTTTAAATTTTGGGAAAATTTTATTCCATTCAGTAAATTGTATTGAATTTGTTATTATTGGACGTGGAATTATACTATGAGCAAGTAATGTTTCTTCTACTGTTTTATATGTTGCTAATTGTTTGAGGCAATTTGATAGGCTTGAATCATTTGTGAACACATAATATTCTGACCCTGAACCTTTTGCACGACCTTTAGAAAATAAATAAGATCGAAATGATTTTGGTGTATCAAAACGAATTACTAAATTAGATTTTGGTAATTCTATTCCATCTTCTAATATTGATGTTCCAATTAATAAATTGGCTTCACGATAACGAAATTTTCTTAATGATTCTTCTCTTTTTTTATGTTCCATTTCAGCTTCACGAGAATCTTTAACATAATCTGGATTTGAACAAATTGCAATTGTTGGTACAAGACCAATTAATTTTGGATCAGCATATGCTGCTTCTTTTAAAAAATGAAATAATAATCTAGCATCAAAACGATCTTCTAATAATACAAGTCCACATAATGCATTTTCATCTGGTTTTGTCATTTTTATTCTTCGTTGTTGTTGTTGTAGTGGTTTATTAGTAGTATTATTAATTCTTGTTGATGATTTAATTATTTTCATCTTTTGCTCATCTTCTTCAATATCTTCATTTTCATCTTTTGAAGCTTTATTATTACTATGTATTATTTTGTTATTAAATCTTGGTCTTCGACGTTTTCCTTTAAATTCACAAATTGATGATTGTTCTTCAACTTTAACTTCCTCTGTTTTTGTTGTATTTTCTTCTGGAGTCTTTTTCAAACTACTACTACTACCAACAACACCTTTGAAATTATTTCTTCTTCTTGTACGTTTTGGTTTTGTTGGTTGTTGTTGTTGAACACATCCATTTTCACCTCCTCCTACTCGTCTTTCTTCTTCATCATCTTCATCGTCATCAGTAGTTTCTGTTTCAGTTATTCTTCTTTGCCTTGATATAATTTCATGTGGTTGAGTTAAATCAAATCTTCTCAAAATATTTAATACAGCATGTAATTTTGGTGTAGAGAATTTTTCAAGTGTTTCTAATAATTCAAAATTTCTAAATGTTTGTTTAAATTTTAATTGTATTAATGTTAATTGTGTATGAACTGCTCCAAGAAATAGATAATGTCTTTCATAAGGTGTTCTAACTTTCAAACGATCAACATGTTGAATTAATAAAATTAATGCTCTATCTGCACACCAAGGACCAAATATATCTAATGTTTTTTCAAATTGTTCAATGACTTGTAAAGGATCAGTTGTTGGATTTGGAATTTTTCTAAGTTCTTCAGCAATTGAATCTGTATCACTATCATTTTCGTCTTCTTCTTCTTCTCCATCACCTTCTTCTTGTATTGGTTTCGGTTCTGGTGTTTTTCTTTTAACAATTGCATTAGGATCATAACCAAAACATTCTACTGGATTAAATGTATGACAATTTAAAAAATCTTTAAGACCTTGAATAATTTCTTTAACTTGTGATATCAATTTGATTGCTACTTCTTCTTTTACGGTGACTTGAAATGGTACAATTCTTTCATGAGGTGGTGTTGAGTAACGTAGTAATGAAACAATATCACTTGATGTATCAACTTTAGCTCCACAAAGATTTTCTAATTTACGAAATGTTTCTTTCATTCTCCAAAATCCACTAGATTCATTTCCATAAAAATGTAAAAGTGATACAGTAAGAAATACAAGACGGATTTTTGTTGAGTTATTTCCCTGAGTTTGTCGTTTGTGATTGCATAATCTGAAAATCAAATACAAGAATAAAAATTAATTATCAATAAAAATACATTACACAAATCATGAAAATAAAATAAATCTACCTGACAAAATATAAAATTTCATTGAGTTCCTTGAGAATTTTAGAATCTTTAAGAGCCTCGTGACTATTGTCAATAATAACCAATGATAGATTCTTCACTAAACTATCACTATATTGAGATGATGTAGATTGTGTCAAGTCCAAAAATTTCCTACGATTACAAATAATAACACAAGGCTTAGATATATTTTGAGATGATGAAGTTTTATCATCATCATTATTATTGTTGTTGAAAACTATTGTTGGTATATATGATAAAGTTTTTAATGGAAGTTGACATTGTGGAGGTGATTTGTTTACATTTACTAGAACAGCTGGCTTTTGCGTCTTAAGTTTTGTGTTATTTGCTGTGTCTTCGTCTTCATCTTCTTCTTCTTGAATTTCTACTGGTTCACATCTTGAATTGTTGTCATTAAGTAGTGCTAATTCTGAATTCAAGCAAGTGTCAGGAGTATCCTGAATAAACACTGATATTCCATTGTGTCTGTATAAATAAAGAAAAATATTAGCAATTAAATAAGTTGTCAGGAACAAAGATCATGAAGTGTAAACTTTACACTGTAAACTTACTTGTAGTATGTCTCTTTAATTAAGCATAAATGCAAGAAACTGCTTAGCATGTGGAGGTAGACAACAAGGTATGACATCGAGATTTTTTGCAATTTCCAAAATTTCTACTGGGTATTCCGAAGGTGTGAAAAATTCGGAAGGAACGTCAATATTTAGAAAAGACATTTTGAGTTGTTCAAGTTAGAAAAAAAGAAGACATTTAATATGAAAATGATGTGAAACACTGGAGCTTTCTGGAGAAGTTGTTGTTACTCACAGTTGTCACACTTGTCACTGGAAAAAAATTGTTTAGTCGGGTCTTATGTTGACTACTGGATTTTTTTCTTTTCTTTTATAGCAATTTTCTTTTCAAGTGCAAGGTGAGGTTTTGCCGGCTTCTGCGTGTGCGAGTTTTAGCATAGCTTCTAGCTTGGGTAAAAAGTAAACAAAGTAAATTAGAAAACTTTTTCTTGTCTGCATGAATATGAAAATGCCTCAAGTAAAATTTTATCTCATTTTACTACAACTAGCTCTAAATATTTTATCATCATCACCAAAATATTGACAATTTATTTATTTATCATAAAATTAACTCTGCCTGTGAGTTATTCTGATTACAAAATCGACATGCATCGTTGGCTTTCATTTTATTGTCTTTTTATTCACAGTCTGCCTTTCTACTACACAGAGCATGAATTGACAAAAACTTTAGTGATGTCAAGTATCGGCTGCAGTAATAAAATAAATCAGAGATCAGTCCTCTATTTAGTTCATTTTTTATATGAAATGAATTGTACCAGTAAATCGGAAGGAAGGAAGGAAGATGAAAAAGAGAGGAGAAAAAGGTCCACAGTAAAGCAGACCTTGACAATAAAAAAGATATAGGGTATTTGAATTTTTGTTTCTGTTTCGCAGAGATGATTTAGGCTATTTGGTTTTTCAAAATATTTGATGCGAGAATATTATGGCATAGATTTGTTTGAGTAAAATTACTCCATGGAGTACTTTGTAATTTGAAGCACAAAGTGCTGAAAAATCTACAGCGATGTAAAAAAAGAAAGAAATCTAGGATCTCAATTTCTGTAAAATTCATTCATCAGTCTTAATGCTAATTTTAGTGACAATTTATTGAAATTAAGATAATATACATGTAGCTTTGGAATTTATTTGTGCTTCATAAATGTTTATAACAAAAGTTACTTGCGTAGCAAAGACTATTTATAGTTACTTACAATATATGAATACGTGACTTAAGGAAAATATGAAGTCCAGTGACATATGACACTTAACACATTAAAGAATTAGTTTCGGTTTCAAAGTAAAAGATTGTTCAGTTAAGATCATAACTTATGATTCATAAGTTTATGTTTTCACAGTTAAAAGAGTTAGTCGCCAGCTATCCAGACTTTGTTATCACTCATAATGTAAAGTAATATTGAAACTGAAGGACTAACACCTCGTACTAATGCTATTTCTACTGTTTCTCATCTTGTCAACGAACACTTAGGAATCTAACTTGGAATTCATTTTAATTCTATTTTTACTCGAAAGATTTGTTTTTACAGGTTATACTTATATAATTTATTCATATGAGGAACTAAGAAAAGTTAAAGATTTTGACATATTTTAAATTTTTTTATTTTCAGACAAAACCCTGAAATAAACTGAATTAGTGTTTTGACAAAAGTCATTCACTAAAAGCACTAACAAAAGTTTTTAACAAAACAACCAAATTCTATAATCTTGCATGCTTCATATAAAATAAATTGTGATCACTGTGTAGCGTGAGGAAAATCACTAGCTATGCGTACTACTCTGTAACATTATAAATGAAATCGACCGTAAAACACTGATAAAGTATATGATTAATGGCAACCAGATTCATTTACATTTACCGACATTGAATTCTGAGAAGCCTAAAAATGTACCTACAGAAATAGAAATTGAAATGAAAATTACATTACGTGATAAATACATTTATAAGTTATTTTTTCATAAAGTTTATATTTCAGGACGTTATACAGCTGTACAAGTGTAAAGAAAACTGTTATATGCTATTAGAAATTGTGCGTGTCTTAATATGAAAACATTTCATAATCTTGAAGTCATTTTAAGCAGCCCTAATATTTTGTCTTGCTAGCTTAGTTCTTTATATAGTGATTCTGAAAATACTTTACTAGCAAAAATGTTTATGTTTTATAGCTTCTTACATTTATAAAGAAGTCAAGTTGGAGCTGCGAAATATGACACTTGTGTTTATATATCTTTGCGTAACTTTTGCTTTTTCAGCTAAACATAATATTTTAGTGTGTAAAGTGCTAGCCATAAAGAGGAAAAGACTAGCTTTATATAAAGCGTTTTGGCCCATGATGCATGCATAGTAAAAAGTCTACACAAAAAGTAAGCAAGAAAACACTTTATGTTAATTGTATTGATTTTTCCATAAGAAAACTGCAACCGAGCCAAAATTACAGAGAAAGAGGAAGGAAGAAGAGAAATGAAAAGTTTTTTTGAACGAGACTCAAGGAGCTAAGCGTATTTTATGAGTGAAGAGAGCAAAGTTAATTAACAGTCTGTATTGTATACAAGTGTACAGATATTTACAGAATATCCAGCTTTCTACTTTTGAGTCTTCTCATGTCCTAATGTAGTAACAAGGTGCTGAAATAGTATAGTAGAAACATTGTTGTTGGCCTAAAGGTTAAAACAAAAGATTTTCACTTATTGCATGAATAGTATTACACTCTTTTGGAAAATTTTTCATATAGTTATTCTTCATCATTATATCATTTCCTATTCAATAGATAATTTATATTTCACGAGTACATTTTATCAAAAATTCACTGATTTTCTGCTGAAGAAGTTAGAACAACAAGAGAGTTGTCGATTATCAAACATTGTTCGTGATTTGATTCTTGAAGAAGAAAAATCTGTTTGGTAGGATTACAGAAGAGTCCAGAGAGTCGTGAGTGTGATATATGAAATTGGTTGATTTGTCGTGATCAACATGCTCTCACGAAACTCTACTTGCATGAAAAATTTTTACTACCAAAAATTTTTGCTCAGTATTCCAAACTTTGACATAATTCCAGTGAAAACAGAAGAATGTCAGACTTAAGATAATATAATGATGATGAAGGAAATAAAATTAGTATAAAATATTCATATGATACATAATATGAGCCAAGCCTTAGCCTACAGGCTTATATTCCTTTTAAAAGATTTTTAGACCCCTGCTGGCACTCCATTGTGTTTTTGTTACATATTTTGACAGAAGAATGTCAATTCGTCAAAAAGTTCAATGTATGATCTACATTATTATTGTCATGTTTGTTCTAAGCGCACGTGTAAAGATGAGCGTTCATCAAAATTTCTCTATATATAAAAACAGTAGAGTTTATTTCACAAAGAAAACTACAAAATTGACATCATCTTGAGTCAAGATTCTTGGCTAAATATGCAATGTAATGGTAGCTAATGAGATACTTTATGACTATGACACTTACTGAACTTGAGTACTAAATAACATGATCAGTGAAGCCCGACAACTGTATATATACTTATTTTTCTTCCTAGCTGAAGGGTATATATGAATTTTCACTCAAAAAGTTATATACATATATGTACTCATCTTCTATCTCATCAGAGAGAGAGAGAGAGGAAAATCTCTCAATTGGGTATAATTTTCATCGCTTATCATGATGATGAACAACTGTCAAGCATCATATATGTAGCTCTCTTATCTTTCCAATATATGCTCAGCTTTGGTTTAAACATTCAACAAGAAGGGTAGTTTTTATTCTACAGTACAAACGGAAGGAATCAGCTATTATCTAAAGCTTTTATGCTCTTAGTTTGACTCCAGTTTGTTTTTATACTCAAGCTAAACGATAGCAATATACAAAAAGACTCCAGTATAATATTATGTTTTTAGAATATGACACCATGTATTCTTATGTGGTGACTCACTGACTTATGTCATATCATGAAAAGGCAGAGTAGACACTAAATTTATCGAGTTATCTAACTGGTCAGCATTATTTGTCGCAGTGTTGTCATCGATCGTATCAAAAAATAACAGGATGAACACTTTTTCTAAAATCCAAAATATATAGAGTAGAGAAAATGTATATAGGGGAATGGTGAGAAAAGTCGTTAAACTACATAACAATACATTATGCATGACATGCAACATTACTTCATATATAGCTGGAAACTTTTGATGTGCTCTTCTGTTTACATTAGTGTAATTTAGTATTGATCTCACGTCACGTCAAAGTTTAGCTTGTTTGACATTTCCAAGTTTCAAACTTCAAATATATACAAGAGTCAAGTCAAGCAAACATTATTAATGCATCAATTAATCAAAAGCATTGCGTTGACTTCTTATATATAGCACTTTTAGTATTCATACGCACATTCCAAAACTGTTGCATTGTATTTTAATACGTTTAGTTCATTACTTCTTGGAGCACAATTTGAGAATGGCAATGCACTAAAAGTAACTATATGGGTGGCATGATAATATCAAATAAACTTTTGTACTGTGTAGTGAGTGACACAGTCAAAACATTGGATTACACGAGGAGAGGGTTGAAATGAAATTCCAAATGAGAGCACATGGCTACTAATAATCTAATGGAGTCCTTGAATTAGTTCATTTGGTCATAATGCACTCTACTCTTACAGTATAAAAACTAATGGTCAATTGTATTGTATATTGTGTACGCGATGAATGAAATGCACATCAGAGCAATGAAACGAGAATGAGACCACAGAGATGCTAGAGAGTAATTATCATTGCATTTGAGAGAGAGAAACAGAGAGGAAGATGATAATAGACAAAATGCATAGATAAAGCAAACTCTAACGAATGCATTATTATTATTTGGACTTGTGGTATATGGAGCAAAGACAGAAAGGATATTTTTTACTTTTGTAATGTTGGTGGTTGAAATCTTCTTCGTTTATCATTGTGAAATTCACTTTTTTGTGTACTAATCTTGCTTGGATGTTCTTTAAGAAGAAAATGTTCGCAGGTGTGTGTGGCTTATGAATGTACAATGTAAATCTCAATGAGTAAAATTCTGGCAGATGCAAATGAGTTTTGTGACAAAAATGAAATGAGCAAAAAACCAAGAAGAATTTTGGAATATTATACACTGTGGTTGCAATGTTACTCTCAGTTTTAATTGCAGCTGCGTCCAATCCATTAACTTTTTGGAGCTTTTGAAGATAATAAACTTTGTATATTACATGAAAGTCTTTTCTCTATGATAATTTCAAATGAGTTATTACATCCTTTCAGAGAACATATTAGATAACTGGAAACGCCTTATAATAAAGAAAGAAGAACTTTAGCTGAGGTCATCAAAATTAACCTGATACCACAAAAAATAAAAATTTCAAAGTGAAATAATAAAAACTAAGCATTTATTCTTTATTGTGCATTCATGACAAAATTCCTGTCACACTCATAATCTAAACTTTATGGGTATTTTAAAAGTTTCGTCTCTGTTTGTATATATCATAAATATATCAACATACATAAGCGTAAAAAATTTTCTATAATTGTTTATCTTAAAAAGAAGGATCTAATGACAGAGAGAACTATTATAAAGTAGCTGACTTGGCTCTAAGATTTCTGACTCACTCATTATCTCATAACTTTATTATAGTTACAAGTCAAAGGGCAAATTTAGTTTTAATCGCTGAGAAAGCAAACACAAACTTAGCTTCCCTATGCATTTTTATCTTTTAAGAAATTGTTGATTTGACATTTCATATCTCTCTTGTTCTTAGTTAGTTGTTCAAGTATCATAATTTAGTTAAGAGCTATTCTTGTAACCTAATCCAGCATGACGTTGTGATAACACGAGTGAGTCAATGTCACCACCCATAAACTTACAAGTTATATACGTTCATCTCTCGAGGGTCTCATTTATCAGACTCAGAATTACCAAGAGAGATAGAATGAATACTGCATTCCGTTTCAAAGTGTACATTGCACTCTCCATATCCATTTATGGGTTACAAAAGCAAAGGAAATAAAAGATGCACATTTATATACAATCCCTTATATAGACCAACATACAGACATGAAAAAAATTTTGAAGACTCAAGAAGATCTAATACTACAGTATAGCACACCTTTGTCTTGGCTATTATCACCAAACACTCTGATGACGAACAACTTATACTAAAATGTAATAATGTCCATTCAGAGAAGAAGGAAGGAAGAAAAATTGCATTGTGTCTTTCACTTCTACTTCATCCTACGCTCATTTTAAAGTTTTCATATATCATAAGAACTCTATATGAACAATCACTTCAATGTTTTTGCCTTGTACTCTATTTCCCATTTGTAAATCTTGAGAACCGCAATTATAACTAAACCACCCCCGCTTAGCTAAACTCATTTCTCATCATTTTTCTTGTACTATACAATATGCTGTGGTCAAAACTCGTAAGTAGCCAAAAGGTAGCTGATAGCATTATGTAATATAGCATCATAGGCCGGTCAATTCCTTTTTTGCAAGACATTGAATCAAAACTTTCCCATGGTTTATACAAAGCTGTGTGAACTTGTCATTAGATTTGAGGTTATATGATGTGAAACATTCATTGTGAGTTCACTCGGACAAAATTACATTCACTTGCAATGTGTCCAGTATTATTCTTCTAAGCTTTATGTATGTTTCTAGTTAAAAAGTCAAAGAGTATAATATTATAAAGGACTGTATTCACAAATAAAATTGTGTATGATTTGTACATTATACAAGTGGTGGTGGTGGTTTGCTGGTTATGTCAAATACACAGGAAAATGTAATGTAGTTGTTGAGAGAAATGAGTTTTGCCCAAGCGCTTTTAGAGCAATGGTTACTGCATGTTACATTATCACAAGAGTCTCATACTGAAGACGAGAGAAGAGAACTAGAAGTGTTTTAGTTATATATCAACTCCTCCTCAACTCATTGCCAATTTGGTTTTCAGAGAGTTTGGTACACTGAAAAAAGTTAACTCAACAGTCAGTGGTTAAAGTGAACTTTTATTATTGAAATTTTCATTTTTTATGAGATTTGTAGGTAATTGGATTTTTACATATTTAGTATATTTGAGACAAGTAAATAAAGAGTAGGACATTTTATGAAATCTTTTTTGATACTGATACTATATATATTATAAATATTTTTTGATCTTGAGAAAGAAAAAGTTTTGCAAAAAGAGTAAATATTAGAATTAGAGAAAAGTGTAAGCATTTCACTAATAAAAATTTAAAATCATTTTCTCTATAGTTTTTCTGCAAGAATAATTTTTAATTCAGTTAAAATCTTTGAGAACTTTTAAGAATTTGCAAAAAACGCAAGAATTTTTATTTTTTAACCTAACATTATAACATAGTTATTACAAATAATAAAAACATCTTCAATCATTATTAATTAAATAAAAATCTTCATCTCAAATCTTTTGGTGAATTTTTTTCAGCAACTATGATCATCAAGGTGAAGTGAAAGTGTGACATCATCATCTCATTCTTCTACCACCACACACATATATTGGCGAATATACACACTATCCACCTTCTTTCATTCGCCATTTTGATTATTTTGTGTAACATATAAACTATATTATGTAACTCAAGCTAAAATTAAAATTTGGATGTTGACAATCCAAGTATGACATGTTAAAAGACTGTGATTGAGTTTTATAGAGTGAAATAATATACTGAGACAAAAGTGAAAATTTAATATAAAATTTATCAAAATGGGTAATACCCAAGTGAGAGATGAAAAGGAGGCAGAGGCAGCTGCTCAAATTTTATTAAATGATGTGAAAGTGGATTCTAATCAAGTAGAAGATGAATTTCCATTACATCGTGCAGCGTACATGGGAGACATTGAAAAACTCCAAGAATTATTGGGAATTTATCCAAATTTGGATACTTCATTAGTTCGAAAACCGGATGGAGCTGAAATGATTGCACTACACCATGCAATTATTGGATGTGTGTAAAACATTTTATTTAATTTTACATCATATATTTAAACATAAGATTAAATTTTTTTATATTTTAATTAAAATTATATATAGCAAATCCTCGGAGTCTTGAAGTAGCACAAATGCTTATTAAAGCTGATCAACATTCAACTCAAGATCCAATGTTGGTTAATTTCCAAGATAAGAAGAAGAAAACACCTTTACATTATGCAGCAAAATCAAAAAAGCCTGAGTTGGTTGATTTCTTATTGAAAAAAGGTGCAAATCCTAACTTAAAAGATGAAGATGGTCGTACTCCTCTTCATTTGGCAGTTACAGGTGAGTTAATAATGCAATTATGTTTATAGCACGTGCTTCTATTAAACTACAAAAATGCATTTAGATGTAAATTACTCTATTAATGAAAGTCATGAATCAATTTTTCTTTTTAAATAGGAGACAGTAAAGATGCTATAAAATGTGTGGAGCTTCTCATTTCTTCATCTACTATCTTAAAAGACGAGTTGGCAGAAGGGAATCAAACAGTGGTTCATATTGCTGCAACTGCATCTTGTCCTAATATGTTAGAGTTTCTCATCAACGAAGGATTTTCTCATTTTGCAATTGACTCTAAAGGTTTTACACCGCTTGTTGCCGCAGCCTCTGCCAGTAAGTCATAAATTATCATATTACACTTTTATATGTATTTCTACCGACAAGAAGAAGAGACGTGATATGATTTTTTTATATATATTTTTAGGTGACTCTGAAAATGCTGTAAAGTGTGTACGCTGTCTTCTCAAAGTTTCTACATTCGAGCAAGTGAATGCTTGTACTCAGTCACAACAAACTGCAATGCATATTTCAGCCTATAAATGCCATCAAAATGTTCTAAGAACTTTGCTGAATGATCCTCAAACAGATATTTGGGCAGTTGATAATCAAAAGAGAACAGTATTACACTATGTTACAGAAGCTTGTAAGTTATTTTTTCTTTTTTTTGAATATTACACAGAGATTAGAATATAAGAAGTCTGTGAGAAGATGAGAATTTATTTTATAAGTGTTATCCTTTTAAAAAGGTGTGAAAAGCCTTTTGCAATAAAAGATTCAAAGAAGCTCTAATGATAATAATATAGCATATGAGCATTTTACCCTTTTATCACTTCTTATTGAGGCTACTTATCTTCTTATGTGTACAATTTGTAATTTTTTTATAATTTTCTCATTTTACATAGGGTTCCGTCCACAGGCATATAATTGTGTTAAACTTATTTTGGACAGTGAGAAAATTTCAGAATGGCATCATAAATTGAGATTTTGCTATGAACTAACTGATATTAAGGGAGTTACTGCATTGGAAATGGCTTGCAAGTATGGCTCTTTAAAAATTGGTATGTTCAACTTCATTTTTTTTTGTGAAACTATATTTTTTTCTGAATGAGACCAATTGAGTGAATGTATGAATATTTGTTGTTTGCAGCGGAACTATTAATTACAGCAAATCCTACTCCATCAGCATGGTATGTCATATAACAACAAACTATATACTATATAAATTATGTAGCAGTGTAGTGTTTACGACAGAGCTACAGGCTATATACCGAGTGTTTCGAAATAAAGTATACACTTTTGGAGAGCCATCTTCAATTGCGCATAAAATAAAAAGTACTTAATGAAAAAAATTGAAATTTTTACCATTTATTACTTAATTACTAGTGAGTTCTCCACTAGCTTCTTGAACTTCTCGGATTTTATTTGAAGAAGAGAGATACAGATTCTTGATCATGGTGACGTCAAGAAATTTCAATTATCTTGAACTCTCTTTATTAAAGTTTTTATATCAGTAGGTTTTAATAGTTGTGACACTAATTCTAGTAAAATGGTTCATATAGATTCAGTTAGGCCAAAGTCTTGAATAATTCCAGGTCAAAGTCCCTTTGCAAAGTGACGTAGAAACTTTGCCTTCAATAAACTCAAATTTTTTACTATATCATGAGCTGGAGCATCAGTTTTTATAAAAGTCACTTTGGATTTAATTGTAAATAAATAAGAGACTTCATAGGCTTCAAAAAATATCGGAAGTATCTTATCTTAAAGTACTGACATGTCACAGTA
>VCNE01001738.1:0-12827 GCA_009869805.1 Oncopodura yosiiana
TTCCTTCAGCCTTATGTTCATTTATGACTCCCATCAAAAACTTTGTGAGATCTGAATTTTGTTCAAGTTTGTGAGGTCCCAATCCACTAGTGGCACTATTATAACAATTGTCCAAAATAGAGCTCAATCGAGAAAATGTTGGATCATCCTTCTACATAAATTTATACATATATTTAGGTATGATATAGAATATAGATCTCTACAATATACAAACCTTTAAAAATCTTTTTCCAGTAATTATTGTCCAAATGATATTGAGAACATTATTATTAACCAAATGTTCCATTTTAACAACGCCTTTCCCACGATCAATTTTTCTTTTCAACATATCCAATAAATCATCAGCTTCTTGTGTAATTACTGTTTCCATTGTATTTCTTGTAATGACACTCAAATCATGAAGACATCTTGTTGTAAATTGTCTGGCTTCATCAGAAATTGAAACTTCAGATGGATTAACAAATTGGTCTGGTGAAGAAAGGACATTTTTGATACAATCATATCCACTTACAACCACTGTTGGAATAAATTATGAAAAGAACATTCATTTAATATTCATTGTTTTTTTATTTAAAAGTATTTATTAAGTACCAGAATTGACAAGACCGGGTTGAATAGTCATAATGTCTCCATAAGTTCTTGACAATCTTTTGAAAGCAACGTGAAATAATGAATCTTCTAGAAAGATTTGTGGAAAATTTCCCAATAAAGGCAGTCTTAGTGGTCCTGTAATTAAGAAGAGACATGACATTTTGACATATATTTATTATTAGAATTATTACGCAGTAAAATATCTGATGCAATATTACACACACACCGCATGTTTGACAAAAAAAAAAGATTTTCTTTGTTTTTTTGGTTTAAAGATAATTAACTTACCAGGAGGAAGTTTCTTGAACCGATCATTAATTGCATTTAGTATTGCAATACCTACATAAATAACTGCCGATCCAGTTAAATAATATAGCCACATTTTTGACAGTTATAATAATTTCAAAAGAGATTATGTCAAAATTTTTAGTAGTAATACTTGCTCTTCTGTTACAAAAGGAAATAGCCGCGTAAGAAAACACACGTAATATATTTTCTCTAGGCCTTGAGCAGCTTACTTACATGCCGTAGAGTTTTTTCATTAGTATTTAAAACAAGTATCTAAATAAAGCAAGGCCAAAAAAAGAAGAAGACTCCATGATATTGCAAAACATGTTGGTGAATAATTATTTATATACTATGAAAAGCATTTTATTTTGCATAAAGCACTGTGCATAATATATTTCCCATAGTTAAATAAAACTGGAAATTTGAGTGAGAAAATGAGAAACCTGTCACAAATGTGGCGTTAGTCATGTAGTATTATAATTATATGCAATATGAAAATGTACTGTTATTGTCTCATTGTTGAGTTGATAATACATGGTTTATTTTATAAGAATGGTTTTGTACTATAGGACTACATTATTAAATTGTTGTCAATAAATTAATTATTCACAATATGGCCAAGGACTCAAAAGAGATGGAATGCATCTTTTTCCCTCTGGACAGATAGAAATAAGTCTTGGTCTTGGATTTGCATTAGTGTGACAATCGTACACTCCTTCTGAATGACAAGTTCCTCCATTTAAATTAATATATTTTCCACAGACATAGCTATTTCTATTTTCACAATCTCCACAACTTTGACCATTGATTGCAACAACTGCAATGAGGACCAAGAGAGCAACAGCAACGTGCTTGTACATCTAAAATTTATTAAGAAGAAATTAAATAAGAGAGTATAATGATTGGTAAAAATATGAGAACTTCTTACGTTTCTTGGAGAGTTTATAAAACGAGAATGAGAGCTTGGAGTGAATTAATTTGATTGTGCTCAAGATAATAATTGTCGTTGGGTTTATATAGCCAGAAGAATATTAGATAAAAGAAGCAATTAATTGGTCAAATGTTTTTCAATTGCAACCACTCGACGACAATAATTAACGTAAATAATTATGAAAGTATTTTTATTTCAAGTGTTTACCAAGTTTATCAGTGAACTACTTACATGACTTTATATGAGATGAAAATTAGTAACACTTGATCAATGATCAATGTATCAATAAATTGTTAATGGTCACAAGTATTTTTTATTAGTCATATAATTAATCACAATTTCCAAAGGTTTGTTTCTTTAAAACATTTAGTTGAAATAATGCATTTGGCTCATTCCATGCTAAAATATTTCCAGGAGGTGAATAAGAGCTTACAACATGAACGGTTAAAATGTCATTTGCCAAACTATATGCAATTCCAATGCCAACTTTTGTTGTTGACTTCCAAACTACGGCTGAGAATGTATTACTACTTGTTAAAGATGGTCGATTCCTTATATAAGAAAAATAAATGAATTGAAGTGTTTTACATATACAGTATGTAGATAGATTAATTAAATACCAATTGTATTTCTTCAATCCATCCTCGTACCAATAACGAACAGCATCTTTTATATTTCTGACATGATCTCTTGTTGCATGACTTAAATAATAAGTATTTGTATTGTTACTTGCTGGAACTTTGTCATTATTCTTAGAGAGAATTTCAGCTAGTTCTTGTGCTTGAATGTTTAGCTTTTATATAAAATTATCATGATTAATTTAACAACATTTTAACTATATTGTATTTTAAAGTTTACCTACATCATTTGACACTATTAATGGATCTGCATTATGTAGACTTCTGTAGCAATTGTGTAATTTGACTCCTTCATTTATATAATCCTGTATAGGTATCGTTTCTTGTGGAGGTGATTTAGCAGAGGTAGTCGTAGTTGACATTGTTGTTGATTGTGTTGACCTGTAGGTTGTTGTGAATGTACGCCGAGGTGTTGGAATTTTGACATCCATAGCTTTGTATATCCATGAAAGGAAATAAGTTACATTTGTAAAGACTGTATAGTCAGCTACACAATTTTTATGAAATCCAACGCTAACAATGCCCTAAGTTAACATAAGTAGTTATGATGTAGTTATGTGTAAAATTATTATAATAGAACTCACAATTACATAATTGGTTCTTTTCCTAGCATTCCACAAGACAAATCCACCACCTGAATCACTATTATTATTGAGACAATAATAATTAAATAATTACAAGACTTGAAAAATTAGTTTTCTTACCCAGTGCACGGAGATGAAATTTGATCTGGAACTAAAAAATAAAAGACTTATCTAGATTAAGATTTCATACTAAAGCTTTTAAAATTATTATTTATTACAAGCTGATCCAACACAAAATCTAGATTTTGATACAAATGATCTGCAGTTATCTTCTGGTACAATTTGCAAATGAACTTTTTGTAAAAATGGTGATATTTGTCCAAATTCTGTTGAGCCAAATCCAACAACCTACATATAAATGTTTATTGGATTTTTTACAATAAAACTAGGCCATTATATATCTGTATTATAATTTATATTACCGTTCCCCATTTAATATCCTGTAATAATGAATTATATTGTGTCAAAGAAGGAAGACTAGCAGGACGAACATCAGAAGCCAAATCAACATGTCCATCTAAAGTAATTAAACAAATATCTGAACTATAAGTTTTATTTTCATAGTCTGGATGAACCAAACATTGATCTGTATAAAACTTTTGTATATATGGATCAGATAAACGACAAATTTCACTTGTCCCTAAAATGATTTCTAGTTCATCACAATCATTACAGCAATGAGCTGCTGTTAGTATTGCTAATTTTGATCCAATCTGAATCAAACTTCCACCACATAAAAAACCTTCATATCCTTTATCATTTAAATTAATTATTACTGCATGATATGGATAATTTTTAATATTTGTTGCCATTCCATTTGCACTTAGTGGTGTAAACACTTCTCTTGGATTACATAACTCAATTTCTTCTCTTAATTTCTTCAAATTTGGTTCAGTAGTAGCCTTGCATATTATTATAACAATTAACCGAAAATAGAAAATTACTGACAAAATTATAATTTTAGAATAATGCATTGTTAAGCTGTTGTGTAAAAGTTTTTTAAACTGTCATTTATATTATAGAGTAGGTATATAGAGTCTAGTTGATGGAACGTAGAAGTTTTCATTATAATTACATCAATATGTTTACTTTATACTTGAGAGATTTTGAGTGGATGACTAATAATAATAAATATATGAAGCATTAAAAATGACTTTGCATAAAATAAAGTAAAGATCAATTAGTATAATAAGAGTGTTTGTCGCTTCTTCTTCTTAGAATAGCAGCATCATATAAGCCACCATTGAGACTCTCTAGTGATACTTTGACTGCTTACATAAAAAAATCAGTTAAAAGAGCATGTGGACGAGAGATGTTACATTAAAATATCATCTGATTATGATTGGGACATGTATATAATATTTTTAGAGAAATTGACCTCTTCTTGTTGAAAACTTTAGGTCATTTCCGCATATTTGTTTTGCATCTGGGATTTTTATTGAAGAATGCACACGTGTATATGTGTTGGAGTAAACACAAATATAGGTATTTTTCTGGGGCTTCAGTAACAACATTCAATTCTATATATGATAATAAGTATGTATTTAGCTCCAATAAAATCCCGGCTAAAAATTCCCCAGGATCTCTCTCTTATTCATATATTTGTTATGACTTACATAACATTTGATATGGTGACTTTTTTCAAGGATAAGAGTTCCTGAAACTTGACTTGACTACTAGTAGATAACTTTGTGAAAATATGCGTAAATATAATAATTGATTGAGTGGAACTTTGTGATTTGTTTATTCATTCTAATTAATTCTTTAAACTACTTCAGTAGTAAGGTCAAGGCGGAGAGAGAGAGATGCAACCTTTCTGACCTGCATATATATGTATGATATAACACTATCTCATCAAAAGCTTGTCATTGTATGAAAAATCTTACTTTAATAAACAACAGAGCAATAGAAATATATATAACACTAATTAAACGTGACATGTTGGCATATTTATTTATATATATATATATGTGTGTCATTAGAGAACCTTCTTTATTGCTTCTCATCATCATATCAATTTCATACCCTGGAAAAAATGGAATAGGTATAAATTGACAGTGATTTCAAGCTGAGGTGTATCATTCCGTTGGTCACTTTACTTACGGAACATTTTCTTCTCAATTCTCTGCCTCAATATGAAGTTGTTGATATTACTGGCAAGTATTGTCGCCATTGTGGCTGCTTTGCCATATGAAGTAAGTTGTTTAGAATTTTTTTTTAGAATTTTTATTCTATTGTTGATTTGAATATTTATTAAATATACATCTTTTTTAATATTATTATTAATAGGCTTCCAATCCAGCACGTTATTATCCAGACAATTTACAAAGAGCAAGAACAGACGGCTGGACGCCACAAGGAGTACCAATTTATGATCATCCATATCCAAAAAGTACCGGAAATAGTAATCCAAATGGTCAATTTGTAGAAGTACCAAAAAGACCACAACGTCAACTTCGTTCTAGAACTACATCAGATGATATGGACACAATGTGGATTCATGGTAGAACATCTCAACCACAAAGACATATGGTTCTTACTACTCAACGTCGTCCAGAAACTAGATCATTACAAACTAGTTCTCCTTCTCAACAAGAAGATTCTAAATGGGTAACAAGAAGTCTTGTCTATAGTAGCTCTAGTCCATGGCAGCCAAGTAGTGGAGGAGCAACAGTTCATAGATCATCAAGAGTTCAAGCTTCTTCTTCATCTTCATCTTCTTCTTCTAGCAGTCGTAGAGAATTTGCTCCATTGCAAACTTTGGGTTCAGGTCAAGGACAAGTAAGTATAGTAGAGAAAAAACTAATAAGAATTATTAGTAGTTATTATTGAACTATTCCATTATTCACTAGGTACTTGCTCGTGTTGTTCAAACTAATACTGGTGGCAATGAAGATCCATTTGGTCAACGTCTTCGTGGTGGCTCTCGCTCAAGACAAACTCATAGTCGTAGTCGTATGCAAACTAAAGCTCTACGTCGTCACAATACTGAGGATCTTGCAGATTGGACTCATTTTACTGAAGCAGAAGCTTTGTCTAATGGTGCTAAATTTGAGGATAATCTTGATGCTGGAGTTTATACTTTGGATTTACAAGATATTACTGAAATTATTACTTCTGCTCGTAGCTATTTGATTAGTACAGTTTATGGTGGAGTTGAAGGAGAAATGGTAAAAAATTAAGAGAGACAAAATATATATCTATATGTATTAAATTTTAATGATGTTTATTTTAAAATTTTCAGAAATTCAAATATGGATGGCGTAAATTTGACAAGGAAAGAGGAATGCTTTATGCTTTGGACTTTGCTGATCGTAGTGGAGATATTCATAGAGTTGAAGGTCTTCGTCCATTAACAGAATTGGTTCCACAAGTTGCACCAGCAGCATGGCAGCAAGTTACTGTTGAAGATGATGACTCAACAGGTAAAAAAGGATATCATCTTCGCTCTGGAGGCTCAGTTGATTTACGTGATTGGACATTATTTGGAGATGATGATATTGTTGAAACACCAAGTCATGCTAATCAAAATAATGATATGGAATCCCATGATATTCAAGAAATTATTGAGTCTGCCAAACGCTATTTGGAAAATAAATTAAAGAGTGGACAAATGACATTTAAATATGGTTATAGAAAATTTGAAGCAACTAAAGGCATGCATTATGCTCTTGATTTTTGGGATTCTTCAAATACTCTTCACAGGTTTGTATAAAATATTCTATGTAATTTGTCTATGAGATAACTATTCTATTCTTATTATTATTATTTGCTGCAGAGTTGAAGGACTTCGCCCACTTTCCAAACCAGCAGTTGTTCCAAGTCAATGGCAAGTAACTTCTGCTCAAGATGAACTTCCATCACGTAGTCGTAGCAGACTTCAACTTCGTTCTGGAGATCAAGTAGCTTATGGAAGTCAAACTTATAATCGTTGGAGAGAATATAGTACAACTAGTCGTCCAAGACTTCCACCTGCACCAGTTAACAAAGCTTGGCAAGTTGTTCCAGCTACTTATCCACAACAAGAAGATAATCAACCAATTGAATTGATTTATCAAAGACGTTGTCTAAATAATAACTATTGTGTTGATGCTTAGAGAATTTTTATTTTCAAAGACTTTTTTCTTCTTCTCTCTATCTACGTCTTTTCTCCTCATGTTTTATTTCTAGTATTGTTCTTATAGAATTTCTTCTGTCTGTGTAAACTATTATTATATTAATAATAAATATTGCTCTTGCTAGTCGTCTAATATACAATTTTTAAATGATTTCAATAGTTTTATTTTTCATTTTAGCTAAGTTATAATAGTAGCAGATGACAAAAATATATTTAGCATGGCATTATGTATAGACTAGAATTTTTACAACAATTGAGATTTCAAGATTCTTCACACAAGGCACCAGCAACAACAGTCCATTCTCTAATGACATGTTTTGTCACAATTCCTTTAGTAACATATGGATCCTTTGACAAAAAATTTTCAACATCTTTTGGATCATCAGTATGAAATACAATAGCAGCAGAGTCAATTGGATTAGCAAATGCACCACCAAGTAATATTTTGTTTTTATATTCTTCAACTAATGCCAAATGATTGGCTCTTAATGGAGCTCTTTTGTTGACAACGTCAGGAACATATTGATATTGTAGCATGTAGTATTTCTTTGCAGAGTTGTTGATTGCACTAGTTGATAATGAACATTTTGGATTTATTATGAAAAGTAAATTTTTGATAGTTTGTTGAATGCGAGATGACTGCATGATGTTTACTGTAGTTTACTTTACCAAAGAACAAAAAGTTTATATATAAAATTCTTTATAATTAGAGTAATTGAGTAAAAGTCTCTTACCTTTCAGAAATTTAATTTGTGTAAGTATTAATGAAACCAGATGTTATATATAGTCTATTACTAATTGAAAAGCTACCGCATATCTATACAGTACTATACTGTATATTTTACAGTGAGCAGGTTCCAGTTTCAGTAAGAGTTATGTAACACAATTCTAATTTTTCATGCCATAGTATGTATTTATTTTGTCGAAACATGCTTACTTTTTGTAAGCATCATCAATATAATCATCATCAAAATCATCAAGAATCAAATCATTTACAAAAATATTTTCATTTGGTACACTTTTAGAAATGAGCTTATTAAAACTGTTGAATGGATTTTCACAATCAACTTCCTCAGCTAAATTGCATTGTCCTAAAATTGGATCAAATAGCATTCCTTCTAAACATTGTTGCATAACAGGACGACCATTAATACAGAGCCAGTAATCTATAAAATTAGAGAATTCATTAGATTAAATTTCATTGCAGTAATATACAGTGGACTCTCTCTATAACGCAACTCTTTATAACATAAATCTGTCTATAACGTAGAAATCTCAGTCTCCCGATCGATTCCCTATGTTAATACATTGTGCTCTCACTCTCTTTATAACGGATTTGTCTATAACGTAACTCTCTCTATAACGTAGAAAATTGAAAAATTTTGGATTCGTTATAGACATAGTCCACTGTACAAGTATAAATAAAAATGTTTTTCTTACAATGAGCAATTTGAAGCATGAGGCTGATTAACAGTGCCTTGCTCAGGACAAGTCATTGGACACATGACAAGCTCTTGTAAATTACAAGCACCTTCAAATCTATCATAATATAATGATGATGCACAAGATTGAATTATAGGTTGTCCTTCAATACAAAGCCAATAAAGTGAACAATTTGTTGAATGTGGTAGATGAGAAATTCCTGATGATGGACAATTTGGTCGACAATTTACTAATTCTGGACGATTACAATGTCCTCTGTCTGGATCAAATAATGTACCTCCTAAACAAGTTTGTGGTTCAGGAAATAATGTGAAATTGGTACAAATCATATACATGCTGCAGTTGCCTAATAAATAAGAGAGAAAGAGAGAGAGAATAATAAAATTAGCAGTAATATAAATTAAATTTATCGTACCTGGATATGGAATAAAATAGGTTCCAGGCTCTGTACAATTACCATTTCCTGGACTTTGTGTTGTAGTAGAAGTTGTTGTAGAAGTTATTGTTTCTTCTGGAGGTCTAGTTCCAGCATTACATTCAGTAACATTTTCAATTCCATCACATACTTTTCTCAATGAATCAAAATATGGTCGATCAGGATTTGAACATGAAAAATAATTTGCTTCTTGTCCTAAGCATAAAATGTACACTGTACAATTTACAGGGTCAGCGAATGAGAACGTGTCATTTTGACCTTCACAGCAAGTGCTCTACAAGTATATATTTAAGGATAAATATATATAAATATTTTATAAAATGATGTATACTTACAAAATCCAAACAAAAATCTCCATTTACAGTAAGAAAGAAGAATGTCAAACTGCTAAAGCAGATATATAATAAAATTGTACAAAATTTCATTATGTCTATATTTTGATGGGTTAACAAAATGAAATGAGGGTGTATCAATCAATCAATTTTTAATTATATATGTATTCATTATTATCATATCATCATTTTTTTGATAAAGATTAGATTTCTCCAGACTTTATGCAGCATGTATATATATAATATGTCAATGTCAAGTTTAGTAACGTACAGCACAAATAAATAAATGCATATTTTATGACTTATGACAACAAAAGGAAATCCTAAATTTAGAACCCTTATTATTTAAGGTACCTTAAAAGGTGCTTAACCCTTTTCCTATATATATAATATTTTAGAAAGTTTTTTGTCACCTACCTCATGAGGAATAAAATATATACATTTTGAGAAGAATGCAGTCTCCAATCTTTTATGCTTAACACAGAGAGAGAGAGAGTCAGTCAGTTTGATTTGAGAGTTCTTTTTTACTTGTAAGCATTTTTTCATAGAGAAGAACTCAACATGGTATACATAATATAATATAATATATTTGAAAAAGGTTAATTAATTAATTAATTAATTTGTTTGTTCTAATTTCAATACAGACAAAGTTTCTAGCTCTACTTCCTTTACTTGCTGCTGTGACATATTGTGCATATGTGAATCAAGAGTCTGTCAATAAATTACCACAAACTCCAATTGAAGCTGGGCTAAAGAGTAAGAACGAACAGTAAATATATATTATTTTTTTATTTAGTTTAAAGTAATAAAAATGTCTGAATTATTAGGAGACTTTGAATTTGTTAAAAAGACTACAAATGGGTATAAACTTGGATGTGTTGGTACATTACAAGGACATGAGACAAAAATTAAAAGTTTATTTGTTGAAGATGTCAATGGAAGACGTGAGCTAAATAGTTTGAAACCAACTTATGCCAAGTATAAGGGATACAAAAATAATGAAGAATTGGAAGAATATGTACCATTGAGAAATTTTCCATTATCATGTCTCAAGGGAATTTTTAAGCAAAGTTCTTCTTGTCCTCCAGGGCCACGAGGTATAGATGATGAATAATAATAAAAGTTTGTTTATGAAAAATACTAATTAGTTTTCTTTTTGATTATTATAATTAGGAGATCCTGGTGATGTAGGTAAGTATCTGAATAAAGAGAAGAGAGAGATATATTTAAGTAGTTATATTTGTCATTCAATTAAATAATTCTTCTATTTTTAGGTGATGCGGGAAAGCCAGGAAAAGCAGTATGTTAATTTTAATTATTTTGAACAACTAAAATTTAAGTTGCATGTATAAACTGTGGCCAATGAAAGTAGAGAATTTTTATTTTATAATTTTCTGCAATATTTACTCCGATCTTTATGTATGGGTATGTGAAATAGAAATACCCAAAAACTACTGGCCGACAAATTTTTTAAATCACTTGTGTACAGAACAAGCTTATGAGAAGAGATGAAGTAAAGATGAATATGATGTTAGGTATTGTTGATAGTGCCAGCTAAATAGTTGTGCATACTCTTATGGTAAGTTTGTCTGACTAAAAAAATTTAATGTTTCTAACGTCTGTTTAGCATTGCGTAGGTTAGAAAATGCAGTTTTTAATTGGGCATTACAAGACTCTGGTAAATTTTTTTTTGCGGAGATTTCCATTACAGCTTGAGTGATACCTCGCTGAAATTCTAAGAAGATGTATAATCTAAAACTGCAATAGAAATCTCCGAGAAAAAATTAGCCGTGTCTCATAATACTCGATGGAAAACTGCATTTTATAACCTACGCAATTGAATTTTTTTAGCCAGACAAACTTACCATAAGAGTATAGACGACTATTTCGACTATAGTCTTGTATACAAAAGATTTAAAAATTTTGTCAGCCAGTAGTTTTTGGGTATTTCTATTTTACATAATAGTACATAAAGGTTGGAGTGAATATTAAACAAAAGTAATGTTATCAGAACAAGGCTAATCAGATACAAATGAATGGATAGAATATGTAGCAGAAAATTCTAAAATAAATTTTGTCTACTTTCATTGGCCACAGTTTATAGCATCTATACTGTGTACAGTCGATTCTCATTAATCTTTTAATTAATTAATTAATTAGGGAACGCCGGGACGTAATGGGTATAAACTATTCTTATTCAATTAATTTTCTAATAAACAAATGTGATTTCATATGGTTTTTGTAGTAAAAATGGTTCAAATGGTGTTAACGGAAGTCCTTATAGTTTTGGAGATCCTGTAAGTTGATATACTTTCTCAAAATATGTGTACACGTGTGTATATTGACTCTGTTTGTTTACATTTTGTCAGGGTACACCTGGAGATCCTGTAAGTTGCTAAAGAAGAGACAACATAATGAGAGAGTATTTTTAATTAATGACTTAATGAAATTTAGGGCGCTGTAGGATCTGTAGGAGATCCAGGTGACGACTCAACTGTAACTGGAGCTCGTAAGTCGCTATATACTACTTATTATCTTATTGGTTGTTGTTGTTGTACTAATAATTTATAATGTATATTTTGTTACTTTATATAGCTGGAGATAGTGGAAATGGTATGTAACTAATAATTTATGATACTTTTGACTAATTAACTAAAAATGTGAATTGATTGTTTCTTTTAGATGGAACTGGTATGCATCTAAAAATGATGATTTATGTATTTGACTAATTACTAATATGGAAATTTGGTTATTTCTCTCTTTCAAGATGGAACTGGTATGCAACTAATTAATGATTTATGTTATTTACATTTGATTACTTACAAATAATGTAATGCACTTTTTTTTTGGTTTCTTTAGACGGTGCCACAGGGTAAGAAATTTTATTGTCAACATTTGAAATATTTGTCTAAAGAGTTGCTGTACATGTGAAGCCGAAAGATCTTCTTTAGATTAGTATATAGGTAGTTGTTTAGACTTGGTGTGATGTGAGAAAACATTTGCCCAATTAGATAAATACAAACTTATTAGACCATTAGTATGCAGTATTATATACATATATCTCATATAGTATCTGCAAAAGATAAGCACACTAAACTACTTGATCTAATTAGTTATTTAGTATTGATCAAATTGAGCTAATGCTGTCTAACATCGTACCAAGGCTAAAAAACTACATACAAATCTAAGAAAGATTTCTTAAGTTTCATAGACGAGCATTTCGCATGTAACCATTTTTGAATAAAAATATCTAATAATGTTAACTATCAAATTTTAGTGACAAGGGTAATGCAGGGAATAATGGTAAGATGAATTAATTACAAACAATGAATTTGTTAATAATAATATAAACTGTTTAATTTAGGTACTCCCGGAAATGCTGGTCAGTAAATACATTTTAGAATGACTTTAGTTGCTAATATGTAACAACACCATACATGTATTATTCATTAGGGACTGATGGTCAA
>VCNE01001741.1:0-13175 GCA_009869805.1 Oncopodura yosiiana
CCAATTTAGGTCATTTGAAATATGCTGCAGTCATATGAAATACATTTTGTGTATTTTCAAAGGAAAAAGTTAAAAAGTAAAAAACCACTTTTTTCTCAACGTTGTTTACGTTCGTTCGACTTTAGCTCCGCAGATTTTACAGAGGGCTTACGACCGCCTGTCCTTAAATGATCTCATTTGCTTGCTAAGCACAAACATACATTACCTCACAGAAAGAGACAGAAAACCTGCTACAATACATTACATAAACACGTTCTACGATATATAATTTCTACGTTATTTCTTCTGTCTCTCCATCCTAAAATACACAATGTCAACAAGTTGAGTAAAACAAAATCTGTACATGCCAAACAAAATTTTTTTTACATTAACATTACTATACTCAAATGCTCAACTCTAAAGCTCAAATCATTTAGATAGAATAAATTTGAGGGAAAGTTTTCGACGACTCATGTCAAACTCTTTTGCAGAGAGGCTTGTTGTAAATTGTGTGTTATACTACTCTTCTTATTGGCCGTATATACAAAAGAACATTTATAAGACTATATGTATAGAGCTTGAAAAGCATCTTTTTCTTCCTTATAGTCGACAAATAATATGTGCAAAGAGATTTGAGAGAGTTATATCTCCATCGTATATCCATTACCGTTTACTATACAGTATATATAGTCTTCAACAGTCATCTATTTTACTTACTGGTAATGATGCCTATATGCTCTCTTATACAAAACAAGAGAGAGACGTTCTCAATTCAGGTGAGGTGAGAAAATTGAGATTGGGCTAGAGATGCAACTCTTCTGTGTGTTGTTGTCTCTTATGGAATAAAGTACCTCAGAGGAAAATGCTTGTATGTATATTTCATCATCATCAACATGCCAAGACTACTATAGTTTAGCGTTCATCTTTCAAGTTACTTCATAGATTCTATACAATTACAGAGCTATATAAATTGAAGAGAGAAGGAGCTTTTACAAATTCCAATTAAGTTCAAAAGTAGCGAAGGTGAAATTTTGTTTATCTCTTCTCTTATTTTGCTATGTTGACTTCTTTTATCTTCACAAGACTTTAGGCTTGTTGTCACGCTGCTATAAGATCAAATGACGTTAATAACATTGTCATACATTAACACATCACAACTATCTATCTCTCGACTCTAGTACTAGTGAGAGTTAATATATATTCTGTTTAATTCATTTCTTTTCTCAGTGTCCTACATTTTCTACTAAAAATAATCTTTTCAATATGTTGTGTAATCCCATTATGTATATTTAAAAAAACGTAATAGAAATGTCTCTCTCGAGAAGAAAAAAACTCTGATTGCAATAACTAGATTTGATACAAAAGTCCAATTTGAAAAACAATCAAGAAGAGAATCATTTATAAGCTTCTTTTTTACTGCACTCTCATCCTCTGTGTGTATATATATAATACTACTCATTTTTATAATTCCATTTGCATGTATGATATATTTCAAATCTCTTGAAAAAAAGGCTGTTACAGTCTCAAACAGAAGTAAAAGCTTATGGCTGATGATGAAAATCTCATTTTCAACTCAAGTCAAGGCTCAAATTCACTCAGGCAAATTGAATTTGCGAGAAAGATAACTTAGTTTCTGAAAGAAAGAAAAGGAGCGTGTTACACTAATTTACAAAGTTTTGTGAGTTTTTGACGTTATTAATGAAACTTATAGAGTAAAGCAACCATGCATTTTGACTTTGTATTTTATAATGTAATGTGGGAATGATCAATATTACTACATAGTGAGTAAGCTCTCTATATGTACATAAAGCACTTGAACAAAAGAAAACTTCAAAAACTTGAAGCAGCATCCTCTCTCTAATTAAATCGTGAAGATGTTGAGACGAAGAGAGCACTTTGAATGAATGATGTATGAAAAAGGTTTTCAAAAGAGGTTTGCGTGTAGTTTTCAGTATTCTTTACAAACTCTGCAAAACTCACCAACAAAGTTATAAAACTGTATCAAGTAAAATAGCGTGTAAACGTAAATCTCTGTCTATTTATTGTGCTAGACACATACTGTAGTAATAAACAAGTTGGAAGAAGTAAATGGAACTGAAGCAAATGAAATTAACAAGATATATATATACTACACTACCACTTCATCCGCTGTTTTTTTCTTGTAAAAATAGAAACACATGAACTTTGGCAAATGTATGTATGTAATTTCGTATGTAACATTTAACTACATAACATTTAGTGTAACCTTTTTGAGCCTTGCATCTTTTAATTATTCTGAACTGACGAGCATATATTCCTCCTACGCTAGACAATGAGACCATGACAAAATATAAGCAAAGATTTAAAAGCTTTTTATTTACCTTATTAGAACCATTCTGAGCTACCAGTGAGAAATTAGGGCGAGTAAAGTACAAAACTCCGCATAGCCAAATCACAGCAAATAAAATTAATGTTTTCTTATTTCTTTTAAGAAACATTTTTGCTCAAGACTTTTTTTCGTGTATCTCTGTAGTATAATGAGAATGTATGGAGTAGAATCTTCCTTTATTTTTCTTGGTTATATATATAGGTAATCTACAGTCAAGTCAGGTCACAAGTTCGAGTAGATGTCTTCTCGGCTTTCGTAAAGAATTCAATATCTTCTGCACAATTGTCTCCTGCCAAGAAGAAGAGTCAAGGCAAGTCAAAGATCTTCAAATTAAATCACAAATCTTTGTCTTACTTCTCCAGTCTAAGTTAAGTAGCTTTTTTTCCACGACTCGGTTATTATCCTAAGCTGACTTTCTACGAAAAGGAGGTGACAACGTGAGTTGGTTATGTAATGTTTGCCTTTGACTTTTTGACAGTATACAAAAGAAAAGTGAGTTATGGCTTATACCGCCCACAACTTGTGTAATGTAATATGTCTTCACATTAAGAAGATTGCTGTTTCTTTTCTACATATATGCTGAAGAATGTTGACGTTTAGTTTAGGCCCACACAAATAAATTGAAGATGAAGATGGACACTGTGGTGTTGACTTGACTTCTTGTTGTTGGTGTTGCTGAAGGCAGAAGGCGGCCAATCTATAAGTGAAATAATAATAAGAAAAGAAAAAGTAATGAAAATATTGTTGTTGTGGACGTTTGTCCATTATATCCTATATTATTTTAACGACACACACACATGTGATAAAGAAAGTTAGGAGAGTATAAATCAATTTAGGAAATTGTTTGACTTGTCTGTAAATAATAATATTGTGATAAGAAGCTGAAGAAAAAGATGCGTACGTGTCCTATATTGAAATATATATATAGAGAGATAATATTTAATGGCATCAACCATAATGGATAAAATACTGAGCCTTCTTTATTGACGGTTTAATAGTTTCATATATATTGCCTTTAGGTAAGGTTTGGCCATATATGATTCATTGTTACATGAACGCTACATTATGCATCTCATCGACAGTAATGATGATGTGGGCACAGAAGCATAAAATAGACTCTGTGAATTTTTTTCGTTCTTTTCGTTTCGCAACACTTTTTTTATCATCATCATATAACATATGTCTGCCTTGAAGGTGCCAATGCGAAAACTAAACTACCACAACAATATTACATCATTACATCACATAATAAACATATAGACCTGGGCGTACAATCAAAAAGATGGACAGATTTGATTTGAGATTTGAAAGAAATGCAAAATGAGAATATGAGATTGCAAACATGTGTTAGCTAAAAGGTGAGAATAATCAAGATAAATTTCTATAACTATCTAAAGGTGATTCTTAATTGCTCTTCTTTTTCTTTATGGCATTATGACAAAAACTTTTACCTTAATTTCAGCATTTTATTCATTCATTGCATCCTGTATTTGTAACATGTGCGTCATTTGACAAGGCATATAAAATTATAGAAAGCTTTTGTTACTAGCTTATCTCTTTTTTGTTTCTTTACCAATTTACATAGCTATATATCTTTTCACTTTTACAAGATGCTGTATATACTTTTAGACGATGGCTATATAGTCTGTCTGTTGACGTTTGATTATATTAATAAAATTTCATATTGATATTCTTGTCACAACATGAGGGATTAGTACAGTCATTACTATAGTAGGCAAGTGTTTACTAACATGATAAAAGAAATATGAACATGATGAATGTTTTAGCTTGATGCACTTGACAATTTCTTCTCAACACTCTTGTGTAAATATAAAAGTGAACACCCTTGTACTATGTTGTACAAACTTCATTTATTAGCACAATTATGAATAATTCACAAGATGTACACTGTAGTTGATGACATGCGGATTAAATCAGAGATAGAGCATGTTTCCGGGAAATGAGAGACGACTTTACAAAAAAGATGAATGATAGCAACAACGGATTCAGAATGAATTTACAGAGATTGCAATATGTGTTGTGTAGCATGGTGAAATATTATTCAAACAACTATGAATGACAAAATACTAGAAAAAGAAACCTTTGATAATAAAATGTGCAAAAAAGAAGAAGATAGCATCTGCTATTCAACATATCTCTTCTGTCATCTTTTCATATTGTTCATCTTTGTCATGTATATAGTAAGAATGATGTTGTAAAAGTACAATTAAAAAACAATTAAGCCTTCAGCTATAGTCTGGTAGGCAAACTTTTTTTAGTAGTTGAATGCCATCGTCACGAAATAGCAAAATAAAACATTGTCACGACATGCCACTAAATTTTTTCTTGAGTCAGGTAACTTGCAGTGAAATTGTCCATACTAAACTCTAATAAATCTGAGCAAAAATTGATCCAATATGTAATTACTTTTAGGATCTCAGCAGAAAAATATTTGCATAATATTTTGATTGAAAAGTCCAAAAGACTATCATTGTGTGTTGTACTACTGCTGTACTTTTTTGTGTGCGTGCATGAACACAATATATGCTATAATTAATATGTCAATAAAAGCTTCAGTTGCATTGCTTTAGAAAGATTACAATATGCAAAAGTCCATATCTAATTTCCCTAATGCATTGTAATAACGTTACGTGTCATGGACCATAAATAGTATAAACACAATCATAAAAAACCTTACAAACTTGTAAAAAATGTATCCAAATATTCTCTAATTATAAGGAAAATCATTAATTTACAATATGCAACGAGTTATTCTAGTTTCCAATTTCAATGTCAGAAAGTTATTAGCTCAATGTGTAATTAAATACATTTCTAGTTTAATTCTGATACTATCCATTATTTGATTGACATGCAAGCACAATAAAAGTTTCAAGGAAGTCTACATACACCACTCTTCTGGCCTGGAGAATTTAATAAGTTCTAATGAGTAGAGCAGTTTACTAGCTCGTGTATGCTTATCTATATCTCTACTATTTTATAGTAGTAATTGTATTATACTTGCAAATTTTATTATCTTACAATAATGTTTTCTTACTGTTCTTCTTGTAGTAGAAGCAAATTGAGTTTACTGAGCTGCCAACCGAGAGATTGTGATTATTATACCTACAGTGAAGAGTTTATCACAGAGTCAAATGTCAACCTTTTGTGATTTGCATAATTCTCATGTCGCAAATTAGAATGAATGTGTCGTGTGTGTATCGTTGCACTTTTTTTTACAACAAGTCACTAAACCATTGATGTTTACATCATGACTTTTTTGCTTAGATGAACCAATTCACTTGATACACACATACAATAAAAACTGTCAAATTGCACTTTTTTACATATAATGGCACAATGTACACATTGACCTCTTCTTTTAATCACATATGTATATTATTATCAAGTCAGTTATAGATATTTGTCCAAGACGAAGCTTCTGATCTGGAAGCCCGTTAGAATGTCAAAATCGGAATAACCGACAAAACTCTGGAGTCAGATGTAGTCAAGGAAGATTTTGTATTACGACCTCATGAAACGGATTGGAAGAGTCGTTTCTACATGATCATGACTGCACTGCAGTCCAAGCAAGACTAAATTGACGCAAACTCAACAACTCTCACTGAAACATATATTCTCTCTCAAGCGACTTTGAGCTTCCACAACGTGTTTTTCTCATAATATAAAGTTGCATTACAGCATTAGCTTACAAACAATCTAACTCTTTACTTACTTACTATACAGGTAAGAAGAGAAAAAGTAATGGGAGAGAATACCAAATCTTTTATTATAACTTACCTGTCCAAATGTAAATGAGAAAATATTTTTACATGTGTCTGTATACTACCACACAAATTCTTTATTTAATTTAACTAATCGTCACACAATAGCTAATAATGGATGGCTAATGATGCTAATGGTAAATATAAATTTTACAAGTGCTGCTGTACTCAGTGCTAAATATTATCATCGTCATTTGCACCTTTGTCTTATTACGGTATGTAAAAGTGCAACTCTTACATATTAATTTATAGAAATTCCTTAGAAGAAGAAGAAAAAAAACTTGCACCCATCTCTTGACATTTTATTTATTTACATGTTGAAAGACAAAAGGGTTCAACTTGAAGCCGGTTCTTATCAGCCTCCACATGAAACTATAAACAATACAATATTGATTGAGTAATTTTACCTCTGTCTATTAAACTCATATGTACATAAGCCTAAAATTCACCTTTGGCCCCACGTGGAATTTTATTTTTTATAATGTATAATCAAACAAGATTTTTTTTAATTTGTGATTAAATCTCCTCTATTCCTGCTCACAAATTTCAGTCTTGCTTCTAAACTTTCCAGTCACGCAATTAAATAAGCTTCTTAATTTGTACCTTACACTTTGTGACATGACAGCCGAAGAAATGTACAAGTAGAAGTTTGATAAAGCGAGAAGCTGTTATTAAAAAAAACAATGTGGAGTCAAGTTGAAGCTAAGAAGAGATTGAAAGGTAGGCAAATATGTAGTAACTCTGATGAATTTGCAAAAACCTTATATGACCGGTCTGCAATACAATTTAATACCTTTCTTCTATGTAATAAGTACAGTAATCTGCATAACTTCAACTTTATTTTTTTCTGTTCTACTGCCGTCATCCAACTTTCAATTCAAGTTGCCAATTTACTCAAATCAACTTGCAGGAGAAAGATAGAATCAAATGGCATAAAGTATTTAGATATATAAGAATATATGGTGAAAAAACAACACGCCTCTTGGTTGTCATAAAAAGTGTTGTTTTGTAGAGTGGACATTCTCATGTAGGTGATACTGAAATTGCTAGTGTGCTAGGTCTAAAATCTCTGAACTCTTCTCAACCGGTCTTATATAGTAGACTTGCATGATGGAAAAAAATCTAACTTTTTTTAAAACTACTGTTTATGCAAGTATAGTATGTAGGTATTTACTAAGAAAGTAGGTACAACAATGCTCAAATGTTTTTTTAACAATCAATAGTCAACTCGTTGACAGTTATGGTAGAAAGCTGACATGAACTGTTGAAATTTTCAAGTTGAAGCTCAAACAAACAATAATCCTGTTGATGATGACGCGATAATATTATTGACTGTAAAGTTGTAATATATAAATGAGCAATAATATTACGATGTTTCAGATCCTTTTAAAATGTTTTAATGGGTTATGTACTTCCATTATTCAAGTAGAGTAGGTTCTCGAAGTTTCTTTTGTTGGTCAGTGTGACACATTGGACAAGAAAATTTTGCCAGTATACATTAATTTGTACTTTAGATCACAAAAGTAGTAGTAGTAGTAACTCTATTGTGTCCTATGACAGACATCTATAACTAGATTTTGTGTCAAATACGTCATCATTATCATCATGATATAATAATAATAATAAAGATCATAGCTCGAGATTATTAGTTGAAACAAGTATTAAAATTACACTTTATGTAAAAAGAAACAAGTCTTAATATATGACCACAAACTATGAATGTTCAAGTCTCAAAAAGAGTATAATGCAATTCATGCTGTTATGTCTTTTAATTAAGTCATAGGCTCACAATTGTTGGCGTTGAGCTGTAGTTTTTTATTAAGTCATTTGGCTTCTTAACGATGTAGTTGGCAATTTTGAACAAGTCAACAGAATATGAGTTATTATAATAGTATTTTGACTACTATACAAACTTTTGCCAGAAAGTAGTAACGTAACAATTAACTTTTGTCTTCAAGAAAAGTCATTATTGTGATGAAGTGACATACTTGTCTTAATGGACTTTACTTTACTGTATTAGAAGGCAAAAAGACATAATATTTTGAGTAGCTTTATGTAGATTGTGATTTATGCAATAGAGTTGAATTTGGATTTAGTTAAATTTTAAATGCCCTTGATTAAAACATGAGATAATATACTATGCTGTCTGTATACATGTAGACCGTATACGTAAAATTTCATTTTTACTGAAATGGAGCATATCATTTTGTGTCTCTCAGTTCTATACTGTCACACTATTCCATTAATTAATCTGAGCTTAATTACACTGGTTAATGAGTCTGGTACTGTAATTATCTTGTGCCGTCATCGTCCCCTGAAGAGCATCATGCAAATGACATTATAAAGGTTAACTACTTAGTGCATATGATAAACTTTGTGAATCCTTGATGACCAGTAAACTTTAAATAAATATTATATACAGTAAAGTAATCCTAACATGATTCAATTTTCAATATACCATTATTTTTCTTTTTCATCATTTAAAACGTATTGTTTTTTTCTTGTAGCTATTTTATTAGTTGAGGTCGATCAATTTATGTGACGGTGTTTACCTTTTATATTCTTCTAGTCATTCTAGAATAAAAAAATACCTGTTTGCAATTTCTTAAAACTGCTCAAAGAGAATATTTCCAACTATATAAATTCATAAAAGTACCGATATACACAAATACTAGGACTTTTGGCACTTGACTGATACATTTCTTAATCAGTTCATAAAGTTCTCAATGGGGCTAAAAGAATTTATTATATTTGTACTATATAGTAAGTTTTAACATGAACTGCAACTTTTGTTGTGGACAAATGCTTCTATAGCTAATAAAATTGCATAAGTCCTAAGGTTTAGTAGACCTGGTCTCTACCACTATGTATTTAAATAAGTAAATATATACGCATAGCTACTATAGTAAAGCTCTAAAGTTGCTTTAACGGGACCAAGTTGAGTTTATTGGCAACTTCTTGACATATTATTGTAGCTCAAACCAACATCACATGCAATGACATAGTTGATAAGTGAACTGAACTAAAACTAAAACTTTGAATCTAATCTAAAAGGAACTTGTAGTGCATAGCATATCTTTTTACTTTACAAGTTCTTTTATTTTCTGACTGTGACGTAACCCAGTTCAAATTTGTATGGTATTGACCTGCCTTTCTCTAAATAGTGTTTTTCTTTCTTTATACACTTTACATGCGATTTACGATAAGGTGAATATGAACTATATTTTTAAAGAAAAAAAATTTTTTGGTCAATTTCTTTACTATGCATGCATAAAGTAATTTCAATGTATGCCAAAACCAAAAAATTTTAAAAGCCACACTGATATGAGCGTGTCATTTGTTCTCCTTTTTATATTTGACTTTATCCTTAAATCCTAAACCAAACTCAATTGAAAATGACTATTAAATAAACATTATTTTTGAAGTAAATAATACACAATAGATAGTTATTATATATATTCCCTTCATTTTTATTAGAGTTGAATCAACAATCAATTGCACAACGAGTTAAGGCCATGTAGATTGCATTTATTATTGATGCTATTGTTATCTTATTTGATGTCTTGTTGTGCAGTTGAATTTACATTTAATTGTGTTATGTGTCAAGTAATATGCATTCGCTTACTTATTTTTCTCACTACTAACTTAACTACTGTAGTATATAAGCAAGTAAGTAATGTAGGCTAACATGATTCAGAGTCAAGATTCAGTTATTACGCTGATATATAAAAAAGTTAAACATTACAATGCAAATTGACAATCTATCGACGATAATATATATCAGGTACACAAGAAAAAACGAGAGAATGAGTTTACAGAAAGTTTATTGCGGTTTATATTTAGAGTATTTATGTACATTAGCATTGACGAAAATGAAAGTGTACTAAAATAAACGTGAGCACAGTATTAATGCATTATAGTGAAGTGAGGTAAACAAAAATGAAATTGAAAATTTCGTTGTGACAAAACGAGAAGAGAGAAGGACTCTTGTTGACGTTAAGCTATCAATAATATAATATCCGTGAACATTCAGTTGTTTGATGAACAGTGGTGCTAACAAACATCAGGGAATTTGAGAGTTGACCTACATTTTCTATTTATAAGTTGTATCCTAACCGTTTATTTACATGACAGTTTTAATACAAAAGAAATAGTTTAAAGGTCCAAAATCCATTTGTGTCCAGCAGGTATATATATGCATGTAGTAAAATTTATTAAAGTAAAAACAAAAGTTGAGAAATTTCATGGTTGTCGTGTATAGGAAATTGCTGGCCTGGAGGTCTCCAGAGAGTAGGGCACAAGAAATGGATATCAATGAAATGCAGTTGACATTATTTTAACACAATAGTGTTACATTGTGTCTCTTACTTGTAGGAATTTGTAGAAAAATTCCTTAGCACTAACAAACAGTGTAACAAATACAAAATCATGAATCATTTAGTTCACGACTTTGACATAATAGATATGTTTAAATATGGTGAGTGTTTTTTCGTTTAATGCTGATTGATGAAGGTGTTGTGGTAAAATTTTAGGCTAATCTTTTGTAGTATAGAAACAATACGAAAAGGATTAAAATATGTCTCATGTAATTCCTAAATCTTTTACATATTCTCAATTTTATCATTTATATGTAGATATAGGCACTGAGCATAAAATTTGTGGAAAGTCGAACAAATTCCCTTTACCTAATAATTCACAAATTATTTTTTCGAAAATTGTATAAAATATTATACTTTGTAATTATTTTCATGGAGTGAATTGAACTCGATATGCTTTTCTGTCACTCACACTCTCATCTCCTATTACTCACAGCATACAAGAAAAATATTAAATTATTTGAGACAAGAAACGAAGAGATTGTAGAACACTTTTGATTAGCCATAATTCTATTGTTTCTACATTTGTAAAGTGCAAGGCAATTTGTAGTAGGTAGAATACTCAAGGTGCATTAAAATAGTAATATGAGTTCATAAATGTAATTGTAATGTAACACATTTCACTATAGAATAATAAATCTGCTACAATCTACATTAATAATAATAGAGGGGAAGTGAATCAGTGAGTGAAACTTGTTCAGTTGTTCTACTTTGTTGTTTTACTATATAAAGTGCAAATTATTAGTACAAGATAAGCTGATATATCAAAAATTATATTAAGCGTGGAAAAGTGGATAATAAATGAGTGAACAAAATCAGATAAATATATATATAGTTACGAGAGGCATGCAACAATAAAAGACAATGAGACAAATTTCTTTAGGCGTCATCTTCCATTTTTGCCTGTCACAGATTTATCATTTATTATTATTTGATGATAGCAATTTGATGTACAGGAAATTGTCTGAGGAGCATAAATTCTTTAATTCATGAATGACTACATTAAGTGCATGATCATTATTTTGAATTATTTTCAAACTCTTCTTTGAGATAATCATAAAAATCAAATTCTCACGTTCAATCAATTTTCAATTCCTGATTCCATTTACAAATTGAAGACTACATAATAAAAAAAAGAATTAACACCTACTGCGGTCCGTAACATGTTTGCTACTCATAAAAAGAAATTCTAAAAGTTTATTACGTATGATATTTACCAGTGTTCCAAGCACTCCACTCACGAGTGGTAAAATTACACTCCACTCCACTAACACTCCACTCCGTGAGTGGAGTTGTAGTGGAGTGGTAGAGGTTTTGAGGGCAAAAAGTGGTGGAAGTGAGTGGAGTTTTTTGGATTTTTAATGCCGATCGGAGTGGAGTTTTAGTGGAGTGCTAGCCCAAACTTGGAACACTGATATTTACCTCTGCGTCTGCTCGCCCTTTAGAAGTTCATGATACGTCTATTCAAAATCATGTTTTTAAAATGCATTGCGACTAGGCAACTATTTGATTTTATTACTAAGAGGTCAAGTTAGGTTAGAAGAATAATAAAGCTACTGACTTTCAGAAACGGTTTATTATATAAGAAATAAAGAAAGAGAGAGAGAGATTCACATAAGGAATGACTGACAAGCTGTTTATGATGTATGAATCTCAAATACTCATTATATTGTTCAGGATGACAGCAAGCTTTGATTTGCAATTTTCAAAAGAAATTAGGAATTGGTGTATATAATTGATTTGAAAGTGTGTGTGAGCTTGAGAAAATTTTTTCTTTGTAGAAGTTCTCTTTAAATGTTGTCATACTTGTTGATTTCTGACAGCGAGCCAAGCTAAACCAACACAGTAGTAATAAGTTAATATATAAGATATAAAGGCCACTGCAACGTTAATAAACTTATTGCACCTTTGTAACGAACGGAAGGAAGTTAAACTTGTTGAGAATATAAAATGTAATAAGAAAACTTTCAATTTCACTGCCATAAATTTGTTACTTGTGTATAAAGTCAAACTATACACTAATATATAATGCCAATGTTTTCTTGTGGTTTATCAAGAGGCAAAATATGTCATGAAAGTTACGCCAGCAAATCAACTCTCTGTTCGTTGTTCAATACTAATATAAAAATCAGAAAATCAAATTGTTCAAAATCTTTACAATTATTATATTATTAAAAAGAACAATACACAAAGCAAAATATATTATATGTCGTTTCATTTGATTAGCTAGTTAAAAACCACTGAGCTCTTCAACTTTCAAAATAATTAGGAAAAGGATTACAACTTACATACTTTCTTTTGTTTACTTTTATTGAAGAACTTTTTAAATTGAATTAATTTTCTGGTTCATAGATTTTTTGTTGTGATGATTATGATCTATGGAGCATACAAAAAGTGAGAGAGACAATATGATGAAGTTTACAGTTACTCTATGCAGTGACTGTAATACTGTCGAACAAAGTAAACACATCAAAACATCCTTTTCAAAAGCTGATGATGATACATTACAGATGGCACAAAACTTCTACTCGAGAACCTTTATTGTAGGTACATTTTATTGATTTCAATCTATCGTTGAATCCTTTGACTAAATAACCGTTGCTTATGTACTATAAAAACTACATACGCTATTTTTTATTTTTTAAAAATCAATTAAATGCAACTAATTCT
>VCNE01001743.1:0-15312 GCA_009869805.1 Oncopodura yosiiana
AACTATGTAAAAACTTTGAGAGTAAATTTGATTGGCAATTAGTTTACAGCCTACGGAATCTTTTGACATTTTGAAAGGTGAAGCCAACTTTTTACATCGTTAGCTCTGGAAAAAGAAACTATAAAGGCTTCCTCGGAAAAGTAAAAGTCAGTCAACTTTTCAAAGAGCAACTTCCTCATTTGCTTTAGTATTTATTTACTGTTACGTGAAGAGAGGAAGGAGAGATAACTACATTATGTAACTCTTATTGCGTTTGCTCAATTTTCATTTAGTGTCACAACCTCGTGTCAAATTGCGCTACATCTTTTTGAATATAGAAGATTCACTATATATAGAAGTATAGATGCTATAAGACAGTGATATAGATATATAGGGAAAGTATAAAGGGAATGATGAATAGTAATGTCTCATTCTCTGTGTAATATATAAAGTGTCTGCTAATGAAATGGTGACAGCTCTCTCTCTCTACTTGTTTCCCAGTTGAATATGAGACACTGTCTCATACCTTGAATTGTTCTATAGAGCTTCAAGGGAATTTTGTCAATAAACGAATTTCTTTCCTGTAGCCCCAGCATTCAGTTTATAAAGCGGCTATGCAACTCTTCACATTTCTCCAGCCAACAGCCTTTTTCCTTCAGCACTAATTTTTAACCCTTTTCTCTGGCACTGCTAAAATAACTCGTATGACATAAATTAGCAAAGAGAAAAATATAATCAAGAATTAGCCGAGAGTATAGAGAAAAGCAAGAAAAATCTGTTGATAAGTAGCTGGAGAAATGCTGGAGAACTAATGGAAATGATTGAGAGTTGAGAATGTTTCATGATATCAGTGAAGCGTAGCAATAAACGAAAATCTATATGGAACAAAATGATGATAAATTACAAGAGTTTAGTTATAGTTTGAGTCTTTTAGTTGACTTGAGCTAAGAGAAATGTAATGAAATGAGCGACGCTAAAACATTTTAGCTTTCTCCACTTTCTCTCCTTGAACTTTCTAACTCTAACATTGGAATGTATATTTTCATAATGTTACAATTTCAAATATTTTTTATGGAACGTGCAACAAAATTTCATATATATATTGTTGAAAATGGCAAGTGACATAGAGTAAGATTAAAATCATTGAGCTGGAGGAATTTGCAGGCTAAGGCAATTTTACGCCTAATCTCATCAACCTCATGTCAGAAGCGATGAGCTGTGAACAGAACGTGAGTTCGTCAGCCTTAGTCTACAATAGTAAACTCAAACCACTTTTTTCGTTAGCATCTATCTCCACTTCATTTTGCTGTGGGTCGAGTTTTCTAAACCTTCTCATGATGTTATATGGAGTCGCTATACTCTCTATAGCAGTTTCCATATAACATCTCAAGCTTAGAGAACTCGACACCTAGCAAAAGAAACTGAGTATAGCTGCCAACCAAAGAGAGTCTTGCTTTACTATTGTAGCATTTGTACTTATTTTATGCTGGCCATGTCGTGTGACATGGCCAGCAGGTTGACATTATGCAATGCAACGTGATTACGAAGAGTGTCGATGCTCTTCTCACTAATTCCTATTTCGCATATGTATAATAAATGTCAACATGAATTAATTCTAATGTGCATAATCGGATTGTCATCTCTGTCGTCTCCTCTTTTCATCACTTCCGGCTTGCGACACGAAAATGGGAATGAAGCGTGAAATAATAATGCAGAGTGTAGTACGTATGTATATATATAAATTCTACATATGTCTACACTCTTGAGTAAGAAGATGCATTACAAGAAATATCATTTTTTCTTGTGACATAATGTACAGGCTACATGCACAACACACATTAAGAGATGAGCTGTAGAAAAAATGATCTTTTGCCTATAGGGACAGCATAAGAGGAAGGAAGTAAAAGAGAAAGCATAAAAGAAATCAGGAATGCTCAGATAAATTTCTAATGACGAAAGAGTAAGAAAACTTTAAGCAGTATTTATATAGGGGAAATTTTCTTTTGAGTTTTAATTTTGGTTCACAGTGACCCACGTTGAACTATTTTGCTAGTTCTCAATATTTTATATGTTAAGAAAAAGTGCATAAAAATGTTGAAGAATTTCTCTACTTATTCAGTTTACTTTGACATTGAGCCTAAGCTAGTGAAATTTCTTGAGCCATTCCTTACGTTTTCTTTTACGTGCGTGTCTCCATTCAGTCTACATAAGACTTTCAATTCTTACATAATGTACAATGTACTATAACGGAGACGCAATGTAAGTTATAATTCTGCTAATGGTATCAAACTATTGTACAATAGTCTATAGTAAAAGTTGAGTTTTCTCTCGTCACAGTTTTTGTAAAGTACATTGTCACACTGTATTCTCGTAGAAAAGGCATTCGTTATTAATGTACATAGTGCTACACTCATATAAAAGTAGACTAGAGCAAGTGAAAGTTGAAGACGAGAAAAAGGAGAAAGTATTGAAAACTTAAAATGTGCTGCTGCTTCAGTTTTCTCTTTTATTCTCTCATGATTTCCTCTACAACATTCAATACCATAAAACTAGCTTGGGAAGGATTATAACATTTATAAGCTTGTCATTGGCTACTATGTCAAGTTTTGCGGTACGTAAGAAATTCGTACTAGAGTTTTCTTCGATGAGACTTTCTTTGCTTAGAGAAGAATATATTTTAAGAAGAAAAAGTTTAGTAGGAATATCACTCATTTGCAACTCGTTTCTTATGACAGGTTCCATTTAATGCAAACTAGTTAAGCTGATGCACTATTGCTACATATAAAGAAAGTTTTGAAGAAATCATCAAAAAGAGAATTGAGTCAGACAGGAAACTCTCAACTTTAGTTGACTCTCTTATGTATATACTTTTTATAGGAAGTATTATAAATTAGAGCTAGGTGTATAAAGTGTTAATGAAGAGTATTTTGTTAAGAGATCAGCAAATTACTTTTTATTCTCAAATTCTAGTTTGCTTAATCAATCACTCGCATTTCTTTTCTTCCTTTTCTCGTCTCATCAAACTAACGAGAGGTTCTATAACTTCTATGTTGAACATAGGAAAAAGGCAATTTAGAATACAGAGCTATAAATGTATTTATTCATGTACTCTAAAGACAAGAATGTGTACTCTACGGATTATTGCTAAAGACTTAAGCATTAGTCTTAAATGGTATTTTCTCTTCTATTGAACAAGAGGACTTTTCTAGGAAGCATTAAAATAAAATTTTGCTACGTCTAAATATATAAGATAACTGAATAAACTTCTTCACTAAATATAGCTCTTAAATATAAATTAAAATTAGACTGTAAATGTCACTCTGCTTTACGACAGTTATAATCATCTTAGTTACAATTGCAAAATTCAACATTAATATGAGTACCATATTTTTTGTCAAATATTTATTCTAAGGTCAATATCATCTCTGTTGTCTGCTACTCTTACAATTTGACCATTTGCTCTTATCATATAACATAGACAACTTCATCCACCACTAAAATTTTTAAGAATTTACTTTCCTTTTCATTTCCTCTTTCTCATATCTCTCCAACTCTCTCAAATGAAAGTGAATTCACAATACTACACTACGCTTTAGCCGCAATCTACCGCACTCTCCTCCATTTATTATCTCCAGAGAAGAGTTGAGAATTCACGTCATATCTCTTAACATTGCTTTTTGGAAGAACCGAGCATTCGTCAATAATGTTCCCAATTACTCAATCTCAATTCCTCAAGCATTCCCTATATATCTTACTACACCTATTTTAATTTCCTCAACCTATCTCTTAATATACCAAAAAAATCCTTAATTAAAATCTTGTATATTCACAAGTTACGTAAGCACCCATGTAAAACTTCAAAGCTGGATTGAGAATGAATGAGAGAATCGAAAAAAACTGCTTGTCAAGGGTATTCTATTCATTCTATGTTCTATCCCATGTATTTCATACCTTAGCACATAGTTATAGTTATGCACAATACATACAACACTATGGAATATAACAAATGTACTTGTTCCATGTGTCCTAATATATGAAATAGTCGTAGGCAACATGAGAAGAAGAAGAGGCAGGCTGAAAAAAGTAGTCAGTTGTAGTGTACTACCCTTATGGGCTAATAATGATAGGAGTTTTGGTATTTTAGAGTTAGGCCAGGGAAATAAGCCCCCTACCTTTAAGCCTGTAAGGAAAACCCTGTGCCTGAAATCGAGTGTATTCTGGGTAGGGACATAGTCTTCTTCATACTACTGAGCACTCTAAACTAAACACAAGTTTACGTAACTTATTATTACTATTAACTATTACATATATATATACTCTCCTTTGGTTTTCCAACTCAAAAATGTTGTTCAGAGTCCCTACACTGAAAAAATAAGTAGTCACCATTGATTCCCATTATCGTCATCATGCTTCGCTACTAAAGTCAGTCCTTTTTTAAAATTTTGATTATTACTACGACTCTTTTATTATTTTTGAACTGTCAACCCACTGAAGTATACTAGAGAAGTTGTCATTTTAAATGACGATTGCCAAAAAAGTATATATTCCTTAGATCTGAATTTTTCTATTCCTATAGTCTACCTATATCCACGCCCAGTGACAATTTTTGTATTAAAAGATCGGATAAGTGAAAAGTGGTTTTCTAGTCTAAACCTTATGAGAAGTACGTAAATTTCAACTTAAACCAAAGAAGTATATTTTTACTAGTGACAACGAGACAAGTCAATTTAAAAATCAATCAGCTTCAACAGTGTCCACCTGAAGAAAAGTTGCAAGTGTCTTCTATTCTATTTTGAGTAAGTGACTTTACTATAAATTTATTAAGTTTATATTTTAGCATCACTAATTGGTACACCGAATAATGAAATTGGGAAAATAATCTTAAGCTATATGAGCATTGCATTACACGTGTGGGAATTGTAAGAAATAGTTTTGTATATATATAAAATGATATGAGAAGATGCCGCAATATTGCCCATTGTTTTGAGCCGGACAATTGCGCAAAATAAAAGAGAGATAGCTTAAGGCTTTTTTAGTATATAAATTCACATCAAGTGTCTTATTTAGTAAGAGATGGACCTTGGAACTTTGTTAGCGTGTGCAAGAAAGAGTCAAGTAAAGAGAGATGATACATATGTAAAAAATATTTATGTATATCCTATGACTTTAAGTCAGCATTGCAAATTCTTTCTGACGACAATGGGCGTATTATAGCTACATTTGTATAAAGTATATGAGATGAGCAAGAGAAAATAAATTCTTAGAGATTTTGTAGTAAATTGTCAATTTTGAAATTCAATAGAGAGGTACATACTAAACAGATGGAGTTTCTTAAGTGGAGATAAATTAATGCTCATTAGAAATCTCAAGGTTAAGGTTACTTCTTTTGCTATCATTCAACATATTAAGAGTGAGATGAGACGCAAGCTTAACTATGAGTTGCTTAGCTAAGATTATTAGCTGATGGATCAGAAAAACGTTTTCATATCTCAATATAAGTCAGTCATAGAAAAATGCATTATAATGCAGTTATGACTCTGTGACGTAATTTCATAGTACAACAAATCGCCTAAGGAAGTAATAAAAAGTAATAAATAATGAGACCTTTTAACTTTTCAAATTGACTTGAGCCGAACTTATATATGTGATGAGTGGTGTAGTGTTGTGTACAATGTAAAAAGGGGTTTATGTCATATTTTGTGTCATTTTCTCTCTTCCTCCTTTTTTTCTTAGCATATGGTACTTAGAATAGAACATAAGACATACTGTTCCTTAATACTATACGGCATTGCACAACAGACATAAGAATACATTCAGGAATGGCACAGTGACAAATTTCTTCATTCTTTACTTAAAAGAACAAGCTAAAAATTTCACTACCTCAGCCTAAAGAGCATAGAAAAAAGCATAGAAAAACTTTTCAACATTTTAGGAGCTTTTCACTCACTTTATCTTCATATAGAAAATATTAAGAAGAGTGACAACTAGCAAAATCTCTTGCTATGGTCGCTGACCAAATATTTCAACGTGGGTCACTGCGACCCAAAATTAAAATTAAGACATTTGCCCAGCGCTGTGAATTTTTACTGATTTCGTCATTAGACATTTCAAACTAAAAAATAAGCCAAGCCTGACTCTGTGAATAGAGTACACTCGTACAAAAATTTATTTTAAGCCTCCTGTGCCCTTCTTTCTCTCATCTTATTACCAACTCCGTCTTGTATATATATAATGGCCTATTTCTGCACATGTTTAAAGTGAACAGTTCCAGATTGTATGTACTTATTATATATGCCTTTAACTAACATTACTATACTCTATACAGTCTATACTCATTTATATAGAGTACGAGTCTCGTATATAGAAAAAATTTGGACTATGAACCTCATAGAATATACATTAGAGTTTTCATGTAGTATTCATCTGCTCTCAAAGAATATAACTAAATGTTTTGTCATAAGATGAAGAAGGCAACCTTTTGTAAACTCTAACTAACTTCTTAAGTGATACACTATATATCAGTACTATGTAGCATAGGGTCTCTCATTTAAACTGCAGTGTGGATCTGTAATGACATTCTGTGCCCATATGGAATATGGATGAGTAATAATAATACTCTCATTATATATCATATTCTTCTCTTATTGCCTCGTGTTGACTTCAGCAGCCCAGTTCACTAAATCGGTTTATAAACTAATCTGTATTGTCATTAACTGTCATAAGCTTATCTCTCTCTTCATAACATACAACACAAGTGTACGATAGTAATTGTCAATTGTAGTATTACGTTGAAATATTATTTCTCCAGCACAGAGAAGAAAAAATACATTGATACAGATAAGAAGGAAAAAAGTCATCAGAGAAGATTTTTACATTATAGAAAATATTTACTTATACAGTAATAATGATATATTTTTCATTTCCTCCTTGCCTTGAAGTTTTAGGTTTTATCTCCACTCTGTAAGCAAAAGTTTTTTTTCGTTAGCTCAGGGAGGTACCTAGATGGGCAAAGTTATATAACGTGTACACTTGTAGTCCAAAATCCTTCATTCATATACCATATAAGATTTAAAGTCTTTTTTACTACTATACCAGGGAAGCATTGCATAGAGCATTTATAATGATGTGTAGTATGTAGTAGCTTGAGATAGAGAGAGACTCTACCTAGAAACAGGGAAGGTCATACACCTTGAAAATTTCCTTTGAGAAGAATCTACTTAAGGCGTATTATACACGATGAAAATGTAAGGAATTGTGTAATATTCAAAGTCTCTTGTTACCGTAAAACTTGCAGTATAGCCTTCAGTTCTAATTTTTTAGCATCTACTACTTAAGATTTGGCTATAGAGGTGGAAGAGTGTAGAGTATAAAAAAAGCTCAGTTTCTGCTTCCCAACTCTGTTCAATGTGGGCCAATGGGCCTCAGCTCTAAAGGAGAAAAGCTCTGTTGTGGGCTATAGTCTTGGGCTTAGAATAGCTTAGAGCTAATGGCAAACATCAACATTTTAAAGTCCTCGGCTACTATCTCAAGTTTTACGGTATATAAGAATTTTGGGCATGGTTACACATTTGAGGGTAGTTTTAAAGTACTCGAGTAGATTTTAGAGTTGGTCGTCTTCGTCATTCTCTAAGGTTCAGAGTCAGTATAAAAAAAGCTCAGTTTCTGCTTCCCAACTCTGTTCAATGTGGGCCAATGGGCCTCAGCTCTAAAGGAGAAAAGCTCTGTTGTGGGCTATAGTCTTGTGCTTAGAATAGCTTAGAGCTAATGGCAAACATCAATATTTTAAAATCCTCGGCTACTATCTCAAGTTTTACGGTTTGTAAGAATTTTGGGCATGGTTACACATTTGAGGGTAGTTTTAAAGTACTCGAGTTGGTCATATGCTCTAAGGTTCAGAGTCCAGTCCACTCTGCTACGTTTGTCTTGTCATATGTCAGTCGTCAGTCAATATATATCCTAGAACATTCTATTCTTCTTCCATCTGTACTTTGACACAAACATATCATGTAATATAAGAACTATATTGTTTTTAGTGAAGAAGTACATAGAATAACAAAATGGGGCATATTTTCGAGTCCCACTTTATATCTTATAGAAAACATATTGGCTTGGCAGTATAGAATATATATTCATATGTATGAGTAGTATGAGAGACTTCATTTATAAAACATATTGTTAGTATTCTTTTTCAACTTTCAATATAATCTGTCTACTACTTATTCTCTCTATAATCTAGTTCCATATGTAAAAAAAAGTTTTGTGCCTTTTTTAGTACTAGTCACGTAACTTTTTTTTCCAGGGAGGTGCTCTAAACCAAAGCACCACACATATTTATCATTTAACACATAGACAAACTACACTCTATATATAACTAGATGAAGAAGAATTGTTGTTAGTTACCTTATAATATCCTATACTCTGGACTGGATAGTGAAAATTAACCTGTTCAGTCTCTCCTACCTAAAATACAATGTCATACTATACATATACACATAATATGTATACTCTATAACATTGTGTAATCTCATCTGCTTTAAAAAAGTATATAGCACAGATCCCTATATAGTGCCTCGTGTAGAGTTCTGCTAAAGCAAACATTAATACTAGAGATGAGATATATCTGCTTAGCCGTGATACTTTGCTTTATTTTTTTATCCAACATTTTCAGCAGGGCAGATAACACATTGTGAGCAACCCATATCTTCAATACATTTAGGGCTAAGGCTAAGGCATATAGTGGCGACCGGATTTGCTATATGGTTATGTAATGAGCATAGCAATCCTTTCCCATGTGTTGCGTAATGATATATAATACACAGTATACATTTGTATAAAGAGAATAAGGCAAAGAGTGACTTTGTGAAGGTACATTGACTTTATATAAGAACTGCAATGCCTCGTGCTGGAATTCCGCTGAGGATTAGGGTACACTTTTTTCTCATATATACAGGGGGATAGCCCCTTTAGTTGTTGTGTAATTTTCATACACTCTAAAAGTTGTTATATAATGTAAGCAAAAGAGTTGAGGGAGTATGAGATGATACCTTTTGTACCTTTCTGTAGTTCATAATATTGTGAAATGAAATGCCTTGAGATGATGTTTAAGCAATGCGGAATGAAATGCCGTGCTTTGAAAATGAAAAGGACTGTCATGCCAGTTCACAGAGGAGGAAGAAGAGAAAAAGATGCGCCTGGCGAAATAAAATTCATCTGTGAACAATTTTCATAGGGGCTAATGCCCTTCTGTCTTTTATATTTTTTCTAAGCCTTTCCCAGTGCTTCCCTAGTGTACCGTAAATTGTCTATTAAAAGATACGACATGGTTCTAATATATAATGGAAATTTACAGATGAGATATATCTATAGCTATAGATTAAGAAATGTTAATAAAAATAACACCGGCACTGGGATTTGAACCCAGAGCTAGAGTACTGGACTCAAAATTGGCCTTATAGCATTATAGAGCTCTATATACAGAAGGAGCTGGGTTCGATTCCCACTGCTCTTAAGACGCTCTGACGTTTAATAGAGAATTTACGGTTGAAACATCCCTTCACAGTTGATAGAGATTCTTTAGTTTCTTCAAGGGTTGTTTTAGTACTATCTCTGTTTAGCTCTTGGCTTCGTATTGTTATTCCTTTGAGTCATCTAAAGAGAGGAAATTCATTTGATATATAGAAGTAGAGGAGCCTATAGGCTTAGGCTTAAATATGCAATGCACTTTTATCTCCCTACGTTCCCTTTTCGTCAGTCGTCTCTTGAATGATAAGAGCTTCACATTCAGTTGCTGAAACTGAAGACAGACGTTTTATAGTATTCGACTTTGCCTTATAAGAGACTGTGACTCATATTCACTGAAAAGGTTTTAAAGCTCTCCACGTGAGTGAACCTCCAGTTGCTGGGATATATTATTGACTCATACGTGGATTTCTTATTGTGAAGTTGTAAAGAAGCTAAAGCATTTATATAATAAAGTGACCTAGTTTAAGTGAATTACTCGTGTCAGCATTTTACTACACGTACTAAGTTAAGACATATATTAGAGAAGTATATAGAGACACATGTTTGTGAATTTGTAAACAAGTGAAATATTTATACGGTTGATTGGAGCCAAGAAAAAAATTTATTGTGTATTCGTAAGTAGGTAAGAAAATGAAGCTAGAAATGTTGTCGACTCACGAACGGGCTAAATTTCTTACTTTTCTCTATATACTCTCGGCTAATTCTTCATTATATTTTTCTCTGTGCTAATTTACTTTATACGAGTTATTTTAGCAGTGCCAGAGAAAAGGTGCTAAAAATTAGTGCTGGAGAAAAAAGTTGTTGGCTGGAGAAATGTGAAGAGTTGCTCGCTTTATAAAATGAGAAAGCTGAGGCTACAGGAAATAAGATTTGTTTATTGACAACATTCCCTTTAAAAATAATGACGCATCAGTATGTACNATTTGTTTATTGACAACATTCCCTTTAAAAATAATGACGCATCAGTATGTACATATGTGTAGGTATAAGCTACTCCGGTCACCAAAAGGCATATGATTTTTATAAGACTTTCCATATTTGAGAGAAATGGGAATGTTTTTTTATTGATCCAAGGAGAGAGCACTAGGGAAATGATGAGACTGGGAGTTGAAAGAGAAAAGAGGGATGCATAGTCTACTGTTATAAGCTAGGGAGAAAGTAGCTAAGAAAAAGCTGGAGCTGGAACTCTGGAAAAGTATGAGTCAGAGGGATTCGTATATAGTAGAGAAAGGCCTTAAATGAAGTCACCCTTTTTTGCAGCAACTCTCTCTATTCTTTCTCTCTAGCTGGGGTTTCATTTCTCGATCAATACTTTCCACTGTCTCTTTCCCTTCTGAGAGTCAAGTCGTATCCTAGTTACTTCTAGGACTTTCAGTGGGGTCCTTTCTTCTTCCAGCAAACCTATGTATATATACATAGTGCTGGAGAAAAGGCGTACAAAAATCTATACTCCCTTTTTCTTTCCTCTCTCCCTAAAAAGTAGGGAACAAAGTTAGTTTCAAGTCCAGATAAGATTTTAGTCGGATAGACTCTTACAGAGCAGCAGGGTTCTCTACAGAAATCAATTCTAGGGAAAAGAAAAAACTTAGAGAATTTAGAATAAGATATCATTTCTTATCGAAAGTTTTAGTTGAAGATAAGCTAAGGAAAATAAAAGTATTTTGTATAAATCGTCTCAATTTTGTGCATCATTTGAGAGAGACTCTCTCTAAGTGCCCTATTGAGTTTTCTCCAGGAAATTTTGGTATATAGCAATATAGACTATAGCATAAAAATAAACTATAAGATTATAAGATATCTTCATCTCTCTATACCTGTTGCTGACATTCTACATTTGCGCAAAAGAAATTGACAAGAGTTCTCCAGCTTATATCCTGGAGAGTCCAGCAGAGTAAATAAGAAATAGTTGTAGCATAAAATAAGAAATCTCTTCAGGTTTTTAGGAGTCAAGCTTCTCCAGCTTAGAACGTAAGGTTCGTTGAGTATTAACTCTTATGATATCAAAACTTCATAAGCTGGAGAAAAATATTCTCCAGACAAGCTCTCTTTCTATGAAGCAATTCAATGAACCTTACCTGTCTCACTTTCACTTTCTCTAATTTTAGAGCGCGAGCAAACTGGACAAGTAAAAATTCAAACTTCTAATGTATTTATTTTTCTTTTTTTCTCCAGGATTTGACTGGAATTTTGGACCAGAGGAGGAGGAGAAGCAGTGAGAACAAAAATTAAGGAACCAATGTCATCAAAAATGGGAGGCGGTGTCGATCAACACTTCTGTCTCCGTTGGAACAATCACCAACACAATTTTACAGAAGTGCTGGAGAGACTTTTCCAGGAACAATCTTTGACCGATGTCACTTTAGCTTGTGAAGGTCAAACATTTAAGGCACATCAAACAGTCCTCTCGGCTTGTAGTCCATATTTTGAAAACCTGTTGGTAAAGAATGTAAGTCTTCACTACAATTCTTAATCCATTAATTATAAAATTGTGTATAGACTAATTTTTAATTCATGTTCTCCAGGCACATCCACACCCAATTATTTTTCTCAAGGACATCAAAACCGTAGAGATGAAAGCCCTTTTGAATTTCATGTACAAAGGTGAAGTGAACGTGAGTCAGTCATCATTGTCCGAATTTCTGAAAACTGCAGAGGCCTTGAAAATCCGTGGACTCACTGAAAGTGCTGATAGCAAAGAGAAAGATGAGCAAGTAGTCACTACCAAAGAGAATGGAAATGTCAACAATCGATCATCAATTAATAGTTCATCATCATCTAATTCAAATGCTGTGGATTTGGTAGACTCTCATGTTCCAAGTAGTCGTAAACGTCGTCGTGTGTCAACTAGTAGTATGGAAGATGATAATAATTTACATCATAATCATCATCAGTCGGAATTATCACCAAAAATTGATGCTGTTCGAACTTTGGATGTTGTTTCTTTGGCTTCGAGTTCTGGAAGTCGACCATCACCACCAGCCTTAATTGGTAATTACTTAAAATTAATTAAATCATCATCAGTCGGAATTATCACCAAAAATTGATGCTGTTCGAACTTTGGATGTTGTTTCTTTGGCTTCGAGTTCTGGAAGTCGACCATCACCACCAGCCTTAATTGGTAATTAATTATTAAAATTAATTAAATTTTTAAAAATATTAATGAGTTGTTTTAATAATTAATTCATATAGCTATTGGAAAAGGAGGAAATAGAGCTCAGGCTAGTCCACTTCTAAATTCTGATGGACGAGAAGGAAATTCATTAATTGACCCAACTTCTTTTTTGGTAATGGACTCAAGTAAAGGAGAGCCAGACTATGAGCTAGTGGAACCAAATCTAAATGTCAAAGTTAGAGGATGATGATGATGATGACGATGATGAAGATGGACTTGACACGAGATATACTATAGGCTACTATCCACATTCATCTTCATTGCTGGTAAATAAAATAATATATTTTATTTGACTTTATAGAAAGAGAATTGTATATAAAATGCATTTCTTTTTTATTCTATAGGTTAAAAGTGATGACGATAAAGCGGATGCATTGGATTCGGACCAACAGAGCACATCGAATGCTGGTGACGGTCTGGAAATAGCTGATGGTATGTTATATAACTCTCTCTAAACTTAAAAAATATATTTTCTTGACTATTATATGGTGTCGTAAAGTAGTTTTAGCGTAACGTAGCTCTATTATTTTTTTCCTTTTTTCTTTCCTTATGCTGCACTATATTTTTTGTGTGCCACTCTCTATCTCCACTGCAATTTTAAAACTTAACAAAACTTTAAGTTTCTTATTATCCCTGGTAGCTGTGTGTAGAAATCAATGGTCGTCAGCATAAACTTAAAATTAACCTAAAAGATAATTAAGGGAACGGGCTTAAGTGGCATATACACTTAATGACATTTTAGGGAACATAATATTCCAATTAGCTTTTGAGGACATGATTATAATATATGTATAATTAGCTTAAAAGAGAAAGTAGTTTTAGGGCTATATAGATTAAAACCACCATTAAATGAGATTAGTGATATTCGATTTCTATTGATGTGTGATTGCAGTTGCAGTTGCAGAGAGAAAAGATGATGAGAGGAAAAAAATGGTGGTTCAAGGGATAGGAAGAGATTCAAGTGGAAAAGCATATTTTGTACTGGAGAAAAATAATCCATCAGAAGCTTCATCATCAACAGAGAGATCTAATAATAAATTAATTAGTACTAGTAATATTAGTAGTGTCAGTTATAAAAGTTTTAATATAATTAGTCCTCCATGTACTTCAGGTAGTAAAGGTATTAGGAAATCTAGAGTAGAAGGCTCATCATCGTCTAAATTTACATGTTTCATTTGTGGACATGAGTACCCTAGAGATTCCACTTTAAGAAATCATTTAAAAGTCTACCATAAAATTGAGGTGAAGGACGTTTCTAATGTTGCTATTAATTTGACAGCTCATAAGAGTTAATTTGTTTACGAGAGAAAACTAGTCTTCTTCTTATGTATTCCATTTACTGTTATATTATTATTCACTACTATGCTTTAATGAGAAATTAAATATGAATCTAAGTACTCCACTTTAAATGTCTCCATCATCATCACATATGAAATCACCAATATCATTATTTCCATTAAAATTCCCATCATCACAAATTGCACTTTTACGCACACATGTAAATTTTAATGCGTTTTAATTTTTTTCAAATTTTTTTTAATGGGGGTGGGTCATAGTTTTTTTTATTTCCTTATGGTTGATTTGGTTCTCTTATAATTTGAGCTTGGGGATATATTATTTTTTTGGTTGTTGGTTTTTAAAGTGACTGAAAAAATTGCGTATAAAAAAAAACTTCGAGAGAGAAAAAATTCTACAGTGTCGGTGTCCGTTATGTGTTTACTTACAGGACGAATCTTTGGAAGTATCTTTGAGAAAGTTAAAGGAAGTCCCCATCTAAAAAGGTAGAGTAGTCCACAATAATAATTAAAATAAATGTCTCACATGTTAAAATTCTTGATTGCAGGTGCAAACTTTGTGGGAAACTGGTCCGTGGTCGAAAACATAGATTTGTACATATGCCCGGAACGTACTCTTGTCCTTACTGCCCTTGTGTCTACACTCGAAGTGACAACTTAAATGCCCACGTGAGAGTGAAGCATGGGAAGCCAAAAGCTGTGACAACTAGCCACAACAACTCGAGTAATTCAACAAGTCCTAATAGTTCTGCGGCGAGTACTCTCGTCAATCTCATTACGTCATCATCAGAATACAAGTAACACTGCAAAGCCTTCAACAAAATTTAATATTTTAAAAAATAATGAATGTCGTCATCATCTTACTAAAAAATTGGATCAATCTTCAAAAAATAATCTTCCTACACAGTAAAAAGTAAAATTCAATCAAGGAATGTAAAATGTCTTAAGGAATTTTGGACCAAAGAAAAATATATTTAGTGTTTAGACTTCTAAATTTCGTCCAATGAGAAAAAGAGAAAAAAATGTCTTCTGTTAATTTCTTCCTTTTAATCAGAGTCCGGTGTGATAATTTTTTTCTGCTTAGATATTTAGTTTAGGAATTTTTGTCTCGTACAATCTGTTAACTTGTTAATTGTGCAATCATCGTGGATATATAATTGTAGAAAAAAGTGTATAGTAAGCTTATTAAGCTACCTCAGTTTTTTTTTGTTGGTGGTTTATATATTAAGTTTTTTTTTCGTGAGTGGTACTATTAATTGTAAAACTTGAAACCAAATATTCAATTGTCAATCATTTACTTGAGTCACTATATTTTTTAAGTCGAGGGATATTAATATAAGGAAA
>VCNE01001746.1:0-14982 GCA_009869805.1 Oncopodura yosiiana
TGAGGAGAGTCTCAGATTTTTTGTGAATGGAGAATTTAGTTGAGTGTATACTTTTACATTAAAAAGCCAACGAATTTTGTTTGAAAATCACAATTAATTTTGAATAGAAAATTCCGAATTTGAAAAAAATGTAAAAAAAATATAATTGAATGCCGGTTACAATGTTTATAGCACAAAATCTAGCAAGTTATCAATATGATCAGTTTAATGTGCTTTGCCGTCTTGAATAAAAAACTTAAAATTCTTCCCATTGCATTTTATCTAAAGGAATAATAAATTGAATGTACCTGAAATAACTTTTGAAATGAAAAACACAAATATTTAAAACATACAATCCCTGACGTACATTTCTCCGCAATGCTCACAATGTATCAAAAAAGAGTTTTCACACGGGAGAAAGTTGGTCCCTAGCTCTAATCCTTTCGTACCATGTAGAATGTATAGAAAATATTATAATTCACTTCATGTAGAGAGGAAAACTACTACTAGTATAAAAGTACAAGTGGCAAAGCAAAGTGTCAAGAACAAATTCCCAGTTGAGTTATTTCAAACTAAATCGAGCTCTCTCACTTACAATTTGTAGTTTTGAGACACGAAACAACTTTGCCCATTGTTTTCCTTTTCCTTTTCAACAAACGGTGACCTTATTGCCTTATCTTTTTGTTCTCATATAAATAACATGAGTTTCTAAACTTTGTACTTACAACCATTATATGTGTTCTGGTCGTTCTCTCTCATGTATTTCAAAGAAGCCGATGAGAAAGTAACACAAGTTCAAAACCAAAACTTTACTTTGACATTCAAAGGAGAGAAAACAAGACATTTACTAATAATACTTTTTAGATTGAGTTGAGTTTTCCTTCTTGAAACATTTTTTTATTTGAGCATCATGTGTGTTATGTTTCTGTCATGAACTCTTATTTTTGCTCGAAAGCTTTTACAATTTTGTCATTTACATTCATTTCATGTATTATTTCCTGCCTCTGCAATAAAAACAAACATAGAAATGGAAATGCACAAGATGAGAGAATGGTGGACACTTTATATGTATCTTATATTTTCAACATTATTTTTGAATGGAGATATGAAATTTGAAATCTGGAAGCGTTAAAACACATAAACATTGTGACTTCATATTTTCTCAGAATAGAAATAATGCAAATAAATGTACATAGAAAAAACATTTGGATTTTGCATTCCTTTTTTTATTGTCAACTACTGCAAAAATCTTTTGGGCGACAACTCAACTCAATGCTAGAGAGAATTGCAGATGTAAAACTTGTGAGATTTTTTTTTCTTGCTTGCTCAACATGCATTTTTATGAGTAACATATTCATAAGGAGTTGTATGAGTTTTATAGAACCAAAGAAAAAATAAGAAGGCAATCTCAACTTTTACATGCCAAATTCTTACCATTTCCGTCTGAAACGATCNTCTGAAACGATCCAACTAAAGTAAAGTTTATTTGATGGAGTTGTAGAAATTCAAATTCTAGTTTTGTGTGTTACATACGACATAATAATAAAACACAGGTCTGCATGTAAAAACATAAAAGCTTCAATTTGTTTTCTCAGAAAACTTTTTGCCTTCTCTTCTGCCAATAAATGAGGAATGAGAAAACATAACAAAACTTCAATGTAAGACTTTTAAAATTTTTTAAATGTCAGCAAAATTTAAAAATTGTAATTAGAATAATAAAATGGCGACCACAGCCATTTTCTTCGCTTCTTGTTGACTGCGTGATTTATGAAACTATTCAAGGTTGTTAGAATGTTAATTTCTTTATTTCTCTCTCTCGTGCCAAGTTTTCATAGATTGTGCAATTTGTGGAGAAATTGCAAATTTGATATGAGTGAAATTGGCTTTTCGCCAGAGTGACTACAATGTGTTTATTTATTTCCTCTGTATCAAAAAACTTTCACCAACTTACATTTTACTCTACTATACATAACCATTGTTACATTGTAAGTAACTTAACACTTGCATAGCATTCATTTCATTTTGAATAAAACTTTCATCATTTACTTACACCTGTCTAACCTCACTGCATTGTGCACTATTTTAGAACTATACTAAGTCTAAATTATTGTGACACTTTTAAGCATACAAGTTCTCATGTGTGCACTTTAGAAAAGAATTTGAACAACGAGAAGTCCTTGAATAGGAATTACAACATACAATACCACATGCACAAAATTCTGCAAATACTTTACGATTACATAATAAGTAGTGAAGTACTCAATAGTATGCTAAGTTGTGAATGCGGTGAAAGTAAATAGTGTGAGGGACAGAGTAAGTAATACGATACAAAATAAAAAGAATTGTCTAGTTTATAAGTCCTTGAAATAACTGATATAAAATATATAGTGTATAGAAACTCTTTTGATCCATTTTAATCATGCCAAGTCTCTCTGTGAGAGTGTTCTGTTGAGTACTTATTCTGTTTTCTGGCAGGGAATCTGAATTTCATTAAAGAGAGCGAATCTATTTCACCATTCTTTTCAATGAAGTTTTATGCTCTAGTTTACAAGCTTAGAGAGAAAATGTATTGTTATATTTTGAGTACACACAACCAAAGTAGTAGTTATTACACAACAGTTTGTTGTTATTGTTGTTCTTCATGATTGAGTCGAGAACATCATTATAGTGGCTGTCTTTATAAACTTGTTGTGAAATTACTATAGTACACATCAACAACCATCATTTCTTCTAAAGCTTTCGTCATATTTAATTTCTAAAAGTAAAACTTATCTTCTCTGAACCAACCATCATTTTATTACACTAGCTTTGTAATAATGAGTGCCTGTATAAACTTTTGAATTAATTTGATTTTGTTTTGACGTTGAAAAAGTTTCAGAGCCTTCATCTTTGCTAAATTTAATTAGAAGAAAAAAGGGTACCAGCATATTCAATCAAATTAGCATTAAATTAGAATACATTTGCACATAAGAAACATTAAAGGTAATGTATGTAAGAAGAGAGAGAGAGAGAGAGAAAAGTTTTGTTGGATGATTTAGTACTCAAGTTGATGATGATGATGTTTTTACTTTTCTGTGAGTCTTATACGTAGGGAAAAGCAAGATGGTTGATCTGAAACTCTAGAGAAAACCATGAAAGCTCAAGTGGCATGGCAGAATAATAACCTCATGATGGCTCATGAATTACCTTAAATACTAAAATATTGTATAGTTTAATTTCATATTTCATGAAACAACTCTTGAGAAAAGCCTATGATTTCTCTTCTCTCTCTCACATTTCTCACTCAGCCATAATCGGTAAACCACTTGAGCCAAAACTAGAGTGAAAACCAGAGAGAGCTAGTTTAGTTAATAGTGCTCTGAAGCAAAAGATAAATCTAGCAACTTATTACATCTTCATTTTCTTCCTTCATTCACTCTTCTCTTTAACTCTAACCAACTGAATATAGCCAGAGTCTTTGCTTTATTTAATACAATCTATCCAAGAGATGATACATGGGTGAATGATTAATGAATTGCAGGTGTTGGTTTTCATGTAAGGTTGTGATTATTATGTCAAGTTTCTCCTTCCCTCTTTCTCTCCTACGACGCACAATAATAATTAGTTTCTTACTATTGCTCTTCTAAAATATTAACAAAATAATTAGACTCTAAACCACATTCAACGTCTTAGCTCTCAATGAATATTTATATCCAAAATTCTACGACAGATTTAGTATATAAATAATCCCTTGAAAATTCAGACAATGACGACTCTCTCTCTATAGTAGATAATATTGCTAAACGACAGGAATATCTCTGTCACTAGTTATATTTTGTATACATCATTGCACACTTGAGTCAGCTCCATCACTTTAGTACTACAACTCTCTCTAGTCTACAACAAACTTATGCTTGAATTGATAATATAAGTTTACAATGCAGAGTGAGTTTCTGAACGAACAAAACTGTCATTGGTCCCAGATGAATCTCACTATAGTCACTCAGGTATAAGTATACAAAATATATATAAGCATTTTAAGTTTTCAGTAGCATTTGTCTGGCTGACTGGTTGCTTCATTGTATTTCGTCATTTGAGTATAGAGGGAGTTGTTGGAAAGAGAGCTTCTGAGTTGTATACCAACAAAAGCTTTAGATAGTATGGTACACAGTGTCTACAACTTTATAATACATATAAAGTGAGCATCTAATAGGAATTTTGCTATCTTTTCTCCTCAACGAGAGAAACTCTTTCTCTAAGCTTTGAAAGAAGAAGAGTGAAGGAATAAAGTAAGGAAGAAATGAAAGCGACAGTCGAGGAGTTTTCCAAGACGAGGAAACCAAACCAGAAGAGAGAGAAAGACGAGCTTTTCTCCAAGGAGTAGATGACAGAAAACGAATTACCTAGTGTAGAGTTAAAAATTGCTGAGACTACGTAGAGAAGAGTATATATGTAATAGTTAGTAGTTGTATTAGTAAAGAACTCTGTTTTGAACAAAATAGTGAACGTCTACAACATAGTACTAGTGGCCAAATCTGTCAACTTATTTAGTATCTGAAAAAAAGTATAAAATAAGTACAAAAAAACTTCTGACACTTGGATTCGAACCCAGCTCCTTTTTGTAGTGCCAAGGCTACACTCTGTCACTTGAACAAAAATTTTATGTCTCTGTAAGCGAATTAGAAACTCTGACAATTTACAACAAAACAAATTAGATTCAGACAGAAACTTTCCTACAATATATTCTTTTAGGATATTTGTATACTTATACTTCACTTTGTTGTATTGTATTGTGCTCAATGTAGCTTGAGGCAAGGGAAATGTAATCTAAAAAGAAACTGACTTTGTTGTTAGCTCTCTTATGAAGAAAGAAGCTACTGTTGCAATGAGAGATGCTCAATGTAAATTTTTTTGACGAATGAGATGAGACTAAAAATCTCTTGAGAATTATACACTCTTGAAGGGACAAATGAGTCTTTTCTCCAAAATTCCAAATTGCTAGACATATTTCAGAAACTGAGATTGTAATGTAGACAGCACTATTCTTCTACGTCGTAAGATGCAATTCAGAAGATAGACTCTGTCTTTTAATCGAAACTCTTTTTTTTTTGTTGTAAAGTAGTGTATTTATATTAATTGAGTTGGAAGAGTGCTTAGGGAAAATTTAGAAAGATGCTCTCATAACCACTTACTAGACTGAAAAGAATATTGATCCAAATATACTTTTGTGTATATTTTTTATTAAAAAAAATGAGACAGATATAGCTCTCAAGGGAAGCTGCAATGAAAGTAGGCGTTATAATGATATTATTGAGTGCATGACTACACTTCTTTCTTATAATTTGATACATCTACTTTATTACATTGTAGACTTGTGAGAATTTGACAGGCATAAATTTACATATGATCAGAATACAATTGAAAATGTTTAAAATTCATGAACGTCAGCTGCTGTAGGCTACGATATAAATAAATTTCAATAATAGAATTCAATCACGATCAAAGAATTTCAACCTTGTAGCGTGTTCTAAAACAGATTTTCAGACTCGTATGCCTACTTAGTTTACATAAACTGTCATCGACACAGAATTAGCTAAAATAAGCAAGCCACTAAACATTGCATTATTTCAATTAGCACATATTTATTTGTTCATGTTGCTCTTTTTTGCTTGTCAATTCAATTTAAATTAACATACGTGCATGAATTCATAAATCTTTAGGGCAGTTGTATCTGTTTTTGACAAGTAACTGATTATTTCCATCAAGGAAGCCAAGTGCAAACATTATGTAATATCTCCAGTAGTTGCAAATGTATATCTTCAAGGCAATTCAAATAAAATATACAGCTGCTGTTCTACTTCTACTCAACATATCTATAATCCTACGCTAAGCAACTCTATATTGAGTATTTTCTCTACTACTTTGCAATTTGTTTGCTCGATGTAGCAATCATTACAAAAATGACCATCAGTTTATTTCTCACAGTAATGTGAATTTTTTCTCTTCTATTTGTTTTTGTCCTTGGTGCTTTTCTTATATGAGAAAGTCATGAAATAAAAATATTGTGTAGTTTCAACTCAATTCACGTCAAAGAAAAGTCATACGGTTCATTACATTTTTTCCTTCAGCTCTAATGATTCTTTCTTGGCTGTATTTTTTTTAAAGTACTTATTTTCTTGACCAGCTCTTTAGTTTCCAGCTGTAGAATTTCTCATCATACTTTAAAAAGTATTTTGTTTTTTCCAATAGGATTTCTAATATAAACAGACTTAAATAAATGAGTTGTGATGTACTGCCATAAATTGTATTTAAGAGTTGTGCACTGAGTTACCACAATTTCAAGTCATTGGTCACAAAATGAATAATACGATGGATATTTTAGTTCAATGGTTAGACAATCTAGACTAAAAATAGAAAGAGAGAGAGCACAAAATGAAAAGAAGGAGGAAACCCAGAACTCATTTAGGAAATGGAGAAAATCCAAGATGAAGAGAAGGCTTTTTTTCAAGCTGGAGAAAGCAAGAGAGAGAGAGAGAAAGAGTAAACATCATGCAAGAGTACAAAGCAAATAGAATCATGTAGACCACGAAAGATACTTTATATGTACGAGTATGAAAAGAAAAGGCTGTAGTAAAGATATGATATTTGCTTCCACTTTCTTCTCTGTATACAACTGCTATAGAAGTAGAAAAAGAAAATGAATTACAAAAGAGGTCGATCTACAAGTAGAAAAATGGCTGAGTTAGTTCACATAGTACAAACATACGTAGATATATATATCTTTTATATAAAACCTCAAGAGCCACATTTCCAATTCTATTTAGAATTTTAGGTAGTAGAAAAAAGTCAAATGAAAGTTTATCCTTTTCTCAAGAGTTATATAGAGACGTAAAGCTCTTTGTATATCATTTCTACGGCTTAAGAAGAAAGAAAATGAAAAAAGACTTTTTACTGTTGTACTACATATATTTTCTAAGCTTACGATTCATATACATTATCAAATCGACAGAGCAGACCACAAAACATCAGCCACAGTTCTATAATATGTATCTTATATGTATGTAGACTTTCTCTTACCTTACCACATCTAATCCATAATATGCACATCAAAATAGATGAGGTTATCATACTTTATGTGAAAATGTGAATTGCAATATGTAGTAATGTAATGTTCTTTCTCTGTTTTATATTATATATGTGTACATAATATATATATATATTATGGTACATTTCAGAGAGAAGCAGCACAATAACTTTTCTGCCTGTGGCAAATGTGAGAAGCTTTCTTCTTGAATGAGATTAGTACTTTCCATTTATTGTATTATTTTGTTTGCCAAACAAGCATATGAAAGAGAAAGTACTTTTGTGTGACGGATGGTGAAATAAATATACAATATTTGACAAGGCAAACAAATATTCATAAGAAATATATTATATGAAATAAATTGAATGATGTTATACCTTCAGATTTATTTTTGGATTTCATTTAGTAAGTCTCTTTCTGTCTTCAGTTACTAAACTGTAGTTGCACAGTTTAGAGACTTCGGTCTTTCTAATAGTTGCTCTACATCATTAATAAGCAACTTTCCTGCACAACCAAGTGAGTAAATTTTGAGAAGAAATAGTTGCTCTAAGTTAATTAATAAGCAACTTTCTACGCCATCGAAATGAGATTAACAATAGGCACTGTTTGTTTCATTTTAATTATTAAACATACCCTAAGCACCTTGAAAATGTATTGGCTTAGACTCATTACGCCAATATAGCTCTCAATATAAATCATATTTCATACATTCCTTTTCACTAACATAAATAAAATAAAATTCTCTATCCGATTTTGCATGAAAATTTAAAAAATTAAATAATTTCTGTTAATTTTTTTATAACGCTTGTGCCTAATACCGCCTACAACTTTATTCTATAAATAACTTAAAATATAATCTCCTACCCTATATAGTCAAATATTGTATTATACTTCCAAGAAATGTTAAGCCGGAAATAATTATAATAGCTTCAAATCATCAATTTCCTAAAAGACTATAATTTAAGCTAAGTAATTTATTTTGAAATCTACATTATACTTAGTACTTCTAATTGGCTAAAATTCCAACAACGTCTAAAGAACTGTCTCCTGCCAATGTGACAGTTTTTATGCTATGCATCTTCTATATAAGTAGCAAGGACACATTAGAGACTTATCGCTAATGTTGCCCTATAGCTCAATAAAATGAAATTTCACTACACCTGAGATTAATTACTAAGAGTCTCTACTATAGAGAAGGATTAAATAGCACTTTGTAGCTCATTCCATAGGAAACATTATGCATACTCTACCTAACAAATGTAATGGGGCACATTATACTGTCTACAAGAGTGTTGGAGTTCCCAAAGGTTCTTTTCAAAAGGACTATCATCATATTCTTCTACTGAGCTCATCATTTCTTCCTTTAAGTTCATAAAGTAAAATCCAAGGATGATTCTACATATTTGAGAACTTCGCCAACAGCTTTCACCAAACCACGTAGCATTGAACATGATACTTATTATACAAGTTGCATTCTACAATCGTAATTTTCATTATCTTTCTAACGTATCATATTCTCTTTATGGAGGATGTTAAATTCAATAATAATTACCGTTTGCTCCTACGTTGTTTTATTCTCTCTCTCTTTGAATTACAAAATGAGTTTTGTACTATTTCTCTAAGGTTAGAGTTTTATGCTATGGTACCTGTTGTAAAGTAAAGGGAAACTTGGTAAGTGAATCCTTGCAACTGTTCCCTAACTCCAATAATAGGGTATGAATTATTAGTTTCTCTGTTCGTTTACATTTTAATTAGTGTTTCTCTTCTCTTTAGTTTTCCACGTCTACAATTTCCGGATGTAAAGTCACTAATGCATATTTTAGCCTTACCTTCTTGCTCTCTCTCTTCAAAGTATTTCACAGAGAGAGAGCAAGTAATTTCAAGTATTACACAGATGTGCCCTTGCTCTTCTCTTTTCCCAGAATTTCATCTTATTTCCATTAGTAGATTTTGAGTAGAGCTATAGCTTCGTTGGAATTTACGCTATAGGGGACAAGATCTTATAATAACTGTAGAAGAAGTATTCATTAGACGTCCTTAGCTCTCAAATTCTTGAAACGAACGTCATAACGCAAATTGTATAGAAGAAAAGTTTAGTTGGCTTGGCTGAAAGTGAAAAGCTTTATATAATTTGTTAGATATTTAGATTTGTAGCTTTTATTCAAGAGAGATTTTGTAAATGTGCATATATATATATATAGGAAATATAACTAGTAAAATTGCTTCGCTGCTCTGCTCACATTCGGAGTTCTTTTTTTTTTGAAGCAGCAATTTACTATTACAGGTATATAGGTAGAAAAAAGAAAAACAGTCTTTCATTCCAATTATTTTTTCGTGCTTAGCTAAGCAAACTTGTGAATCTCACACTTGATAATACACAAAACGAAAGAAGCTAAAATAAACTTATTTCTTTGATGGTAATATTTTTGTATAAAAAAACGACAGTCGTTGAAAAAAAGTTGAGAGGTTCTTTTTGCTGTTTAATGTTTAACACTATGTATATATAGAAAGCAATTATAATGAATTACTTTTTTGTAACATCAAAAATGACATGACAGAAAACTTCTGGTATGTAGATTGACAAAAAAGTACCACTCTTTTTATTACGCCTTTAAATTTTTTCCTTGTTACATCGTTGACAAAAAAGTTTTCTTCGACTTTATGTTGTGAGCAATGATGTACAAAAAAGTATCACAAGAATGAATAAAAAAGGTAAAAAAATTTCACACATACATATATAGTAAGAAAACAGATTACAGCAACTTTAACGCTTGACTTGGCTCAAAACTTGGTTAATATATATAAGAAAGAGAGAGAGAGAAAATATGACAAGTGAAAGATGTTTTGAAACTTAGTTTGTCGTTTAGTTGTTACCTTTTAGAAATATAACTGCTAAAAGCTAACTTGCTGTCGTTACATTCGTTTTCTACAAAGTGTGCACTATATATACTATGGCATAATGTACGAGCTTAGATATGTTTATTACTTCCCTACAAAATTCTTTTTCAAGTACACTTCTTCTTTTCGCTAGTTGTAACTTCATTACAGATAAAACTTTATTGCTGACATTAATAAAATAGATTTAGGTTCATTTCTCTCCGTCAGAAAAAAAGAGAGAGAAGAAGGAAAAAACATCTACTGTAAAGACTAGGTGTATGAGTTGCTTCTACATTATGCAATACATGACTCGACTCCAAAGGGAAATATGATATCAAAACAACAAGAGTCCATATTAGAAATGTGCCCATGAGATTATCCGTAATGATATGAGTTTTCTGTGAAGTAGGATGTCTCAACTCTAGATAATGCTTCAAGAGATAGCAACACATATATATGGACATATATATATATATATATGATGAGCTTTGACCTATTTTTACTTACAGAAAATTAAGTTTTAGGCTACTGATTGACGTCAAATAAAAGAGGAAAAAGTTTTTGGCCGGAAGTGCAGCGGACAGTAGTGATAAAGTGTTGTGTCACTTTCTATGGTGAAAGTATCTTCCTCTTTTCTTCTATAAGTAATAATGCTACTATAGTCTTAGAGACTTTGTCACTATAAGAAGAACATTGAGGACATCCTCATAAAGTACAAGTGTCTAGTAAAGTCCAAGTCATAACCGTTAAAATCTTCGTCTTATGAAATTCTGCTTAGGCTCATAGGAGCTAGTTATGGCTTGAAGCTCTTACTATATGCGTCTATATTGGATTATTATAGTCACATTTTATACTTTCTTTGAAGAGAGAAAAAATTGTATAAGTGATATAGTTAGACGAATCATGTCATCAAGAGTTTAGTTGCCAAATTATCTTGCGTTCCGTACATCATCGTCAAAAAACGTAGTCATATTTACGGCGTGAGTAAAATGTCAGTTAATTGACATTTCGTGCACAATTTTTTTAATTCTCTCCTTTAGAAAATTAGTATTTGCCATCAAATTTAACGTTCTTTGTATATATACCTACTTATATAAGCAGCAAATGTCGTTGCAAACGGAAACTACATCCTACGCTTTCCTTCATATCTCTGCGCTATATGTAGTTATTATTGCTTTTCACTATTAAAGGAGAGCAAGAGAGAAAGAGAGAGAAAGTAGGAACATCACATCAGATTCGGTACATTTACATTGTTTTAATAGATTCATTTCACTCACACTAAAAGCTACACTTTATCGATTCAAATCACATTAGAGCAACTCGTGAAACGAGAACAATAATAGTACTAATAATATGATAGAACTAATGTGATGAGGACATTGGAACAGTACATGGGTGTTAGTGCGGTGAGTTTTATTGTTTATGGAAAACACGCGAAAATTGTGCAAATGTTTCTCAAAATAGCAATGCCTTCATTAAAATTTTGGATGCTTACTTTCGTATATCAGTGTGGTTTTGCTTTTTGAAAATCTGTAATATTTAGTTCACAACTGCTACTAAGTATTTAAACTATCTAAAGAAGAGCTGTGTTCAGACTATTTATTTGCTCTATAGAAGAGAACATTAGCACTAAAATCTCAAAGGCTAAAGCTCCCATTATATTGAAACATTAGAGCCTCTGGTTTACATTAGATTAAGTATACTTGGTTAAAATGGTTGAAATATCACTTTGCTTGTCTACACACTGCTAAGCTCTTATACTACTGAATACTGACTATAGAAAAGAGGAATGAGTATTAATGTGTATATATAGCTATATAGCTTTCCTCTGTCTCTCTCTATATATGCATGTTGTGCAAAATGAAATGAAATCAATGATAATAATATAAAGGTGTGTCTAAAATGGCAGAGGTCACCGTCGCTGTCTGTCTTTCTATATAGTATAGAAAATCAAAGTATTAAAATGTTTGCATGTTGACTATCCTTACTAAAATCACTATTTGTTACACTTCCTAATGACTGCCTGACATGCAAATCCACATTGTAAAAATCCTCCAGCATTTTTGTCATTTGAAGCCTACGACAGCAGCTGAAGCTTTTGAATAACGTGAAAGTTTGTTACAATCCTTGTGGTTAGAAGCGTAGCGTTACATATATATTAAACAGAGAGAAAGAGACACACACGATGCAACATATATAGGTCAAATTTGTTTGTAACCTGAAATGAATCTCTGGTTCTCTGTCTGTAACCTTTTTTTACTCATTTTCAGTTGCCAGACAAAAAGTCGATTTGTGTCCTTTGATTGTGCACATTATTTCCACCTTAGATTTAATGAGGTAGTTTGTTCATAAATGAAACTAATTTTGGTCATAGAGTAAAGGTATCTTTAACTGACATTAATTCTTTCTCTTTTTCATGAGGAAGTAAGAAAAAAGGAGAAAGAAAGCAAAGGAAAAGAGTGTATTATGTGAAAACAAATGGCATAAAGGCATCTAAAGGGAGGGGAAGTCTATTTAACAGTGTATTTAAGAGGTGACATTTATGACACAATTTTATCCAGCAAGTAGTTTCTATGTACTTTACTTATGTCGAGTAGTTTGTGTGAGGACTTAAATAAAAAAGAAATAGACATATAAGACTTCCTACTTCTAGTAGAAGAAAAGTCTAGTGTGTTTCTGAAATATTTGTTCTTAGCCTTTCTACTTCAAGTTACTGAGAGAGTAGTTAGTATAGTGTACGTATGTGTGTACGTCTCTTACAATGTGAAATGCCACACATATTATGTACATAAGTTCAGTCCCTAAAGATATTCTTTTTTCTCTGCTCTCCCTTTTCTTCTTTCTACTACATTCTTTTCTACAACCAAAAGTTTTTTCTTAAGGCAAAAGAGGTAAAAGGAAGACAAACAGAAAGCAAAGTAAGTCGTGTCAAGTTGTGTAGCCGTGGTTCTATTAAATGCACTATAAATAAATAATATATGGCTTACAAAGTCAAAGTAAAAGGTGACAGTTGGCCTAGCCTCTTTCTATTCTCTTCAGGTTTTTTCTATTAGGCTCAGATGTGCAGTTTTTTGCAATTTTCTAAAGAGCGTGATTTGGAGTTTGAATTGGACTGTGCAGTTAGTAAATAATCTAAAGTTGTCCAAGGATAGATAACCAACAACTGCGTATATTATATGTACTAATGCACATTTTATACCTTTTGCTAACCAAAGTGTGTTCCAATTTTCAAGTTATATATACTCTCTCTCTCTCTCTACTCTTCTTTCTTTAGCTCTTATCTTTATTTGCAACTTTACTAATGGATATGTAATATTGGAAAGGAAGGCTTAAAACCTCGTAAAATGTCGTTCAAGTCTCTCTTCTCGCTGTCAACTATATGTTGACTAAAAGCCAACTAAAGAGAAAGTCGCAATTTCAATTTCTTCTTTATAGTTTATAGAAACCTGTGCCAGGCCAGACAACCAGATACTACAGCTTACACACAGATTCTTCTTAAGTTGCTTTGCTTCACTCTCTTCCTAAGTGCTTAATTATGTTTATAGTACAGCATAAAATACAATGTTAAACATAAATTGTGGACTTGAGGAAAAAGGAATATTCTACAAAGAATGAGTATGTGCCTTGAAGCCAGAGACGCAGATTAAATAATGAAAAGTGTGCCTGTAGGCAAATAATGTGTCGTCAAAAGAGTATTAAACTTGTATGTTTACGATGATAGTAAAGAGTAACGAGTTTACTGCTAACTTATAATCTTGCTCATCAATCAATACTTTCTTCTAGACTCTATCATGCATTTGTCTGGCTTAGACACGCAACCATGTTAAGCCTTTCTAGCTCATTTTTTCTCTTCTCTTTTTCTCTCCCTCTATTTTGAAATATAATACACTTTTTGGAGCTTCATAAGAATAAGATGCACTTGAATGAACACATCGAACATACATGAAAAATAAACTCAGCCAAAGACGTTTGAGAAAACACGATAGCAATATGTGAATCAATAATGGCCAACTTATAGAAGAGACTCTGACGCTCTCAGTGCAAAAACCTTAGGTGACATTATTTTTGAGTTTAAGTATTCGGTTGGTGGAAAAAATGTTTGAGATACACTAGAACCAGCAAACAGCTTTCTAGAGTTCAACTTGAGAATATTATTATGTATACAATAGATTATTCTGTGGTTTAGTTCCTGTAGGTAAAGATTGAATCGTGGAGAGAAGTCGAGAGTCATAAAAAAAGGACTAGATATCACATCGTCATATTGGAAAAAATGTTTTTCTTTGAGAATCCATTACACGCTATATCAGCTAAGATCATGTCTCATATATTTCTACAGAGAGATTTGAATATATAAGAAAAATATAGAAAGACAAGTTGACTTTTCTAGAGCTGCTCAGTGACATGACAGAATAACGTCAACTATATACTTAGAGTGTTTATATTATGTAGATATATCAATAATCCTGGAAACTTTTTCAAACATCTTGCAATTCTTTGACTTCTTTCAACTCTCTATTATGTGAGAGTGAGAACAGAAGAGAAAAGGAACTAAAGGTCAAATATCAAATCATGTACTCCCAAAGTGCTACTTACTTACTAAGTAAGTAATCATATGATGTATCTGTATCCACTTAGGAATCTAAAGCTTTTCCTCACAATCACACAGTCTGTCAAATTTATAAAGTGGGCTATGACACTTTAATGGAAAATTGACAAAACCCTCATGTGTTGCTAAAGGAAAAATTGTGTATGTGTCGCTTAGATTGACGACAATCAATCTTTCTCATGTGTATTATTGTGTAGAGACACTACTAGAAATAACATACAATGCTAAAGGTTAGTGTCTTATGATTCTGAAACTCTAGACTTTTTTGTAATTACCGTGTATATTATATAGAGCATCAAATGAAATCATCCAGAACACATGTATGTAAAAAAACTAGGTAGGAAAAATAAAACGTAAATCCTCACTTTTTATGTCAATGCTGCATTATGTAGTATGTTATTCCATCTCGTTTTATTATGTTGTTGATGATATATTCAAAATGTCAAGAGAAAAGTGC
>VCNE01001747.1:0-10753 GCA_009869805.1 Oncopodura yosiiana
ATTAAATCTCAACTGTCATGTCAGATGAGTGCAATTTGCTGGAAGCCTATATAGTTTTCTATATAACCTTCGACATATGTAGACAATTATTGACAAGGCTGGTTGGTGTTTCTCTCAAAATTCCTCGTATTGTTTATGTTGATTTCATTCCAACCTACAATTAAATCGGCTGCATTGTGTCTGCCTTAGTGATATCCCTTTAGATAGATGATTTTTTTACTGTCCTCCTGGAATCGAATCTAAAAAAGTTTTGATTTTGCCTATAATTTTCATTGGTTTTCGTTTGCCTTGTAGTATAGAAGAAAAGATTTTTTGACGACGATAGAAGAGCTGAGAGATTGTGGTTTTCTAAAAAGGATTTCAGCCGTTGGCGACGCGGTGAGGAAAAAGCTAAATGATGATGAGATGATGTCTGCTCCTAGTTGCTGATGTTATGCAAAGAATAGATATATATATTTTTGATCTACCTCGTTATGTATACCCTAGTTATAGCTATATAGTGTATTGTTATGCTGCAGAGGAATTTGACATAATAATCATGCTCTTCCTCTCGTCCTTGGGCATACGTATAGACTTTATATATGAAGTAGATGTATAAGTTCATTATTAAAAGATGTAAACATAACGCATCATCTCCTGTCCCTTACATAATATATTCATTCTACTACTATTCTGTCTGTGTATGTATATTCTAAGCTCTAAGCTTTGTATTTGAGAGTTACATATATTTATCATCAAAGAGGAAAAAGATGTTTGCGGTTATGTAAAATGCATCATTACTCTTGTCGTCTCAAGTCTGTCATACATTGACTATATCTTCATTCTTGTTATCATGTTCCGTTTTCATATGCATTCATAAGTATAGGTTTAGGAGTTAAAAAAAAGTTGACTTCAGTTGACTTTTGATTATACAAAGTTGTAAAGTTAAATCTTCAGCATAGGATTTTTATAAATATTCTTACTCTTCAAAAAGATATCATTCTTCAGGCTTTATTTTTACGACCAATTAAACTAATCTAAAAAATTAGCCATAAATGTCAACTCATTTAAAGAGTATTAGGTTACCATCAAATATTTAGCTTTTGTAAACAAATTAAATAAAAAAAAACAACATTTTAGCAAATTGAGTAGATAAAAACATATTTGCTCCCAGCTAATTGAATTTTAGCAAGAGAAGAATAATGCCAATATTTTGCCACTAAAGCAAATAAATGTTCATTTTTTTACAAAACTCTTTTATACTCCTTGTTATCATCTTATGATCTATTGCTACTGCTTGTCATGTCGTGTTGTAGTAATATACCTTAAAGTTAATTCACAGCATGAAATATTAGAATTGGAGACGTTTTGCTAGTGTGTGCGTCATTGCTTTAATTTTATTGACCTACGCCATTCTCAAGATGTTATCGCTACAACACTTTTCTACTATAGCTTCTTTGCAGTTTTAGCAATGTGTAAAAAGATAGTGATGCCAATCCTTTTTAGTAGTAGTCAAGTCATATCGTAATAAGAGAAGAGTATAATGGCAAACAGTAATCGTTAAGTTGTTGCTGTCACTAGTCAGTTATATTGCTATTTATTATCATAGTCACTAACTCTCACAGTCAGGGGTCTGGAGTTTTAACTTTTTTGACGTGACATTTTATATTGAATAAGAAATTCGCAATGGGTTTCATTGGTGCAGTGATAGAACTATTGTACATATATACAATAGTAGTTTCAATGCTACTGTGTATAATATGTAATCTGCTCACATCTTTTGTGCAATGATACTCTATAATCTTCTTCAGTGCTAAAACTAATTGCTCAGTGTGTAAATACAAAGTGGAAATTGTGTTTTATCAATTGAAAAAGGTGTGCTCAAATTACTTTAATCAAAGCTGAACCAAAAGTAATTATTGATACAATTTGCAATTAACTTGAAAATGAAACTCTTGTTGTTGCAAAATTGGGCTCTCTTTTTATTTCAGTGGCTTAATTGCTTTTGTGTTAGTATCTTCATTCATGGAAAGCAATTAATAGTGAAAGAGACACTAAAGTTTTGAAGTTTTAATAACATACACATAGTGACAAATTAGAGCAGATGTGCAGGAACGTGTCAAAAGAATTGTAAACTCAACTTTTTCACGTGAGATACACACAACTTCATTATTTGTCGCTTTTAACTAAATTTTTCATTCCAATTTCTTTCACCACATTGGCTTCATATTAATATAAAGTGTAAAAATGAGAATGCTAATGGGCATCTGTCTTTTACTACATTCGCTCATTAACTAACTGATTACTTTGCCAAAAACTCTTTTTTCTTCTTTCCCGACGTGACAAACACATTTTCAACATTTTCAAGTTTGAAAAAGACCGAAGTTGGAAACTGTTGGCTTTTCTGCATTTATACTTCTGAAAGAAGCCATATGTGTATGCGGAGAAAAGTTAATATTAAAGTCTCTCAACTTTCTCATCACTATATACAGTAGTTCATAATATTACTCTTCCTTTTACTCATTACATATGTTCAAGCCGTAAAATATGAGTTAAAACTCAAAACTAAATGAAAGCCACGTTTTCAACATGCACAAAATGAACTTCATTTCAGTTGCAATACAAACAATCTTTTTTAGTAATGAAGTCTTGTCCCTGGTTATTTTTTGCTCTTCTTCTTCCTTCCTTAGAAAGCACGTTCAGAGCTCAGCAGACGTCATTTCCTTACCTCTTAGGTTTTTTAAAGGCATATGACACTTTTTGTGTTTTTGCAGCTGCCAAATGAATTTCTGCATCTTTCTTATACTATACAGATTCAAATTACATTTTACTCTTCATTTTACTCTTCATCTTCTCATTCAAGAGTCAAGTGTGATAACTCTGCAACTCTAAAAGTGGAGCGTGCCTAATGTGCCTGTTCTGGTTTCAAATTCACTTTGTATATTTTGATTCTGATCTTCTCACCCTTTTCTTCAAACTCATCAAATGAGAGTTTCAAAATGCATTTTACTAAACTAACAACTAGGCTAGACTAAAGCAACACATGGGAATTTTTTATGAGCTAAGATGCATATTTTGAAACTGAATCTTCTCTTTCTATGATGCATGGATTATTATTATTGTCCCTGGAAAAAACCTACCCGAGAGAAAAATTCTCTGGTGGTCTTTTTTAACCCTGCACTCATCTGCTCTACTCTCTATATTGTTGTCGTCTTTTAACAATCGTCTCTTGCTGACTTATTTTTATTTTTGTCGCCTAAACCATTGTTCCCTTGTCCATCTTTTTTCAATATGTAAAATGTAGATGACTTTTTAAGAGTCGTGCTCCACCTTTCTAGGCTAATACAGATTAAGGTTAAGACACACTACATAAATTCATCTCTCTCAAATCCCAACTTTGTAACTTATAGTACAATAAGTATACTAGCTGTAACAAATACCTTATAGCAAACAAAAGAGGTTTTGACAAAGACATAATGCAATGCAAAGAGATCTGCATACACAGTATACACAAGAGATCTTTTCCTTTTCGTCTCTATTACTTATTCATATTAGTCAAGTCAGCTTCAACTTCTCTTTTATATACAAAGTGTTTTCTTCTTTGACTTGACTATCATATATGTTACACAAACATAAAAAGTTTTATTATATATGCTCAAGCATAATATTACTAGTACACAGGATGTATTTTACAAAGACGTATGCACATATTATTATATTCTTTCTACTCATAAAACACTTACCTAGCCACAAACTCTTTTATTACATGTTGTTTCTAGCTTTATTCTTAAGGTAAAAGGCTTAAAGTGCAAAGTTATTGAGACAACGAAACAACTTACTTACTCAGCTTTGACTTTGACTTGATATTTTACAAGATTCTCACACTGTGAGAAAGTGGGTAAAGTGAAATGTATAACAAGAAGAACAAGCGTCTCTCTCTGACAAAGCAGAAATCTAAACATTTTTCTTCTATCTTTTTTAGGAATACTGATGCTAGGCACTGGAAAAGGATGTGTCAAGGCTCCAGACATTGTTCTTCATGCTGATAATAGTGACGTATCTCCACAACATTGTTTCATTGAGAGACTTGGTCATGACGATGAAATCATCTTGCACCCCATAAGTGAACTGACAGCTGTAGATGAACATCTTGTCAGCAAACCTACTCCTCTTGTCTCAGGTAAATAATATTTATGTGTTAACTCTTCGCCCTTTATTTAATTTCATTATTACGTAATGCATGAAAATATGTAAGTAGAAACTTGAGAAAAATGAGTCAAGTAGAAACTCTTCTTACTCTTGTGTTAAAATCTAGACCGTAAAAACTGACCAAAGTAACAAATGTATTGTTGCAACTTTTGACAGTCTAATAAAAATGACTTTTGAGTGCTCTATCTACTATTGGTTTGAGGCTATACAAGGTGTGTTACACGAAAGGTAGAGGAAAAAAAACTTTTATTAAAACATGCCAAGTAGTAAATGGTACATAATAAATTGACTCAGCCAGAAGCTTTTGATGTCTTTCGACCGTTTTTCTGATAGTTCTTATGTCGTAGACGAGATGATACTACATCATAAAGTCTTCGACACTTATTGTCATTTGAAGAAGAAGACTTGAACTCTGGTATAGTGCTTGACACTATTTGATTTTGATATTTCTCTCTAGTACTAATACTACTACTAGTTACTAACATAAAGCTATTCTTCTTGAAGATTTATTGAGACGGGACAATAATGACTTGCCAAGCTGCTGCACCTCTTTTTGTAACCCTGACCTATGCTCGAAGTAAGAAGAGAGGAACGAGGCTTGTGTGATGCATTATTAAAGAACATTTTCTTCAACATTTCCTTTTTTGAACCATTACTATTTGTTAGTTTGACATTCCTTTGTCACATTATCGGTAGATAGGATATTACAACAACAGAAATATACATATTTCTGCCCTCGCTTTTTTATAACAAAAGACGCGTTGTCCGTATTNCTATTTGTTAGTTTGACATTCCTTTGTCACATTATCGGTAGATAGGATATTACAACAACAGAAATATACATATTTCTGCCCTCGCTTTTTTATAACAAAAGACGCGTTGTCCGTATTTCGTTTAAAATGTAGAATGAAGAGAAGAAGTTTCTAAAAGGTTAAAAGTGTATTGCTTTAGCTGGCAGTTTAAAAGAGAGTTTTGTATATAAGTATTACTAATGGATGAAGTGTATACGAAGTTAGTTTGAAAGTTTTTTTTTGAGTATTTATTTCTACAACCACCACTTTTCCATTAAACAAATGAGTTGATCTGCGATTGGAGACTTGATAGACTAAAGAGATACATACAAACTACCTGTTTTTACGTCTCTTGAAAACCTTTTTCCTCAGAAGTTTGTTGTTTTTTGTATGGTTTGGGTGACTCTCCATGACTCAAAGTCAACTGAAAGACTTGATAGGCTAAAGAGATACATACAAACTACCTGTTTTTACGTCTCTTGAAAACCTTTTTCCTCAGAAGTTTGTTGTTTTTTGTATGGTTTGGGTGACTCTCCATGACTCAAAGTCAACTGAGATAGGAGACGTGTGTTGTACGAGTGTAACATAAACTTTTAGACATTAGCTAATAATGACTCCTTTTTCTCAACTACTGTTCGAGAAAAAATACAGGTTCTAGAGAAATGACATTAGTTTATAGTAGATTTTAAGTAGTTGGTTGCTGAAAACCTCAGGGATAGATCTTGAGATCTATGTTATGTAGTAATAAATTAAAAAATCCATTATTTTATGAAGTGAGTTGTGCCTATTTATAAGTAAAAAATTTCAGTAATTTTAGTGTCAATTAAACGCCGTCTGTTTTCATTATAGTTAGATAGAAACCCAATTGTAATTTTAGGTAACAATTTTCCTTCATTTTGTATGATGTTGCCCACTTATTAATATGCAGAAACTTGCTTTACACAAATTGCGCACTAAACCTCTTTTTAACTTCTATAGTATATAACTAATGACTCATCAAAGTTAAAAGGAAAACATAAATAGTCACAAGAAATTTAAGATGAGTGTTATCAGCAGAAAAAAAATAAAAAACCTTTTACAAACTTCCTTCTTGATTTCGTCTTTAGTGTTCTGCAGTGAGATATTATTGCCAAGTTTTGCATTGTCGGCATTTATTATCTGACAAACAGTACGGTTAAATGCGTTTGTCTGACCAATGTCTCAATAACAGAGTCACAAGATCTCATATTATTATTCTAGTTGGAAAAAATTATTTGATAAACAAATAAGTCTACAATAGTTTTCTTAACTTTACGCCGTGTATCTAAAACTGGTGGAGCAGACACACAGTTACTTAAGTTAAGTTGTTTATACGCTAAAATGTCATATTACTAATATATCCTATAGTAGTAGTTTGTTCTATACCGAATAATAATTTGGTTGTGGTTGAATGAATAATAATAGTAATCAAAGTGCCGAGATTAAAAGTTAAAAGTTAACTCTTGACAATGATGTGAGTGAGTGAAGTGACTTGTAAAGTGTAGCTTGTGCATTGATGCCTTAAGTCAAAGCGGTTGGTGTTCTGTTCATTTTCTTCATCTTCTTTTCATCTTTGCTCCAAGCTTCATGCATTTTAAGTAGCCTCATGAATGTGCTTCTTTGCTCTGTACCAAATCTTGAATCTGAGAACACTTGAAATGTCTAAATCCAATATAACATCGTATTCAACATAATAGTGAATAGGATAGGTCAAACAGATGAATCACCCTTTTGTATATCTGCTTTTATTCACTGTATGTATAGAAAATGCAAATTATTATTTCACATATAGTTTCATTGTGTCTTTAGTGTTTTTTAGAGAAGAGAGCACGAACAATTTTCAAATAGTGAAGTGAGTTGTCTATCTAAAATGAGTGTTAGTTTTTCGATTGAAGAATTGACTTGAGTACTAATACACTGAATAGCGTATTCAATAGTAAATATCGTCGGCATTGTGGTCTATTGATCTTTTCAAAAGAGCTCATAATTGGATTATACAACTGGCATAAAACTACACAAAGTAACCTACAATTCTCTCTTCACAAACGGAATAATTTGCATTGTGCTTCTGACATAAAGAGCCAACTGTACTTTACAACAAAAAACAACATTTATTGTAAAATAACCTACGACACATGTACTAGCACATTATACGTGATTAGTCGAAAATAACATTCCACAACACACAATTCAAAATCTCAACACGAGCTTCTTTGTATCTTTCTCTCTGATCTCTCAAAGGTATTCTATATTATAACTCTTTTTTTACGGCTGAATACATTTATATATTTACCTACTTACCGCATCATGGCAGGCAACAAATGAAGAAAAGAACCCCTAGTCAGCTCTTCACCAAAAAAGTACTTTTCTCAAACTTTGAAAGTCATTGCGTAACAAAAAGTCTGTAATACTTTTTTCTCTAGAAGGAGGAGTAATGAGAGAAACAGGTGAAATGAAAAATCTTTTGGTCATATATTTCTTTAATGATATAATATTGAATTGACTTGAGATTTAAGAATTTTTTTCTTACCCTTCTGGAGACAGGCAGACTAAAAAGCTAAAAATATCCATCGTCCTTGAGTGTTTTTACCCTTATATAGCTCATCTTTTACATTTTACAAGAGTTTCAACTTTCAAGTGTTATGTTGAGACCGTAGAGAGAGATAATCGGGGTCAAAAAAGTCATCATCATCTCTCTTCTTCCTATCTTCTCTCATGACGTTCACTTTTCATCTTCAATTATTTATAGTTAATTAACTACTGCTCCAAAGTTGAAACTTTACTTTCGCTTCTTCTCTCTTACAAAAATCTCACACCGATGGTGAGATTGTGTAAAGTAATAGAAGCTTTAGTGAGAGTGGGCAGAAACATAATTTCATAATAGTTTGGATATAGTATAAGATAATAGCAAAATGATTTATGTGAAAGTAACATCCAAGTTAAAACCTTAGTATAATCTTTGCACTTCTTTTTCTTTACAGGGAATGTAATCACTATTGGCCGATCACACTTTTTTCGGTTTGAAGACTTTTCAGACGATCGTCATAATCAACACTTTTTATACAGCAAAAGAAAAGATCAGCAACAACAGTCTCAAAGTCATTACGAGTCTCCATATGCTGTCATTCGTTCTGCAGGTAAGAATCATTTGTAACAAAGCATAAAAGCTTAAAAAAAACTCGAGGTGTGGCAATGTTGTTAGTGTTTTCATAAGAGGTCAATTTGTTACGCACATTTGATGCTTTTCAACAATCAGAGAGAAGACGTAAGAGTCGTCGTAAGAGGGTTAGAGAATATATAATACCTTTAGAATTCTTTGTAAACTTTGTATTCAGTGTGTAGTAGAGAACAGAGACTTGTGCTAATAAAAAGAAGCCGCCACAAACCTTTTTTTACATAACAAATTATACAATTTACAGTATCACAAGTGAAAATGCGTGTTTGTTTACTTGTTTGCTATCACAAGTACAAAAAGTCTAAATGTCTTTGACTCTTATATACCTGAAGCTTATTTTAGAGCTTATAGTCATAAAAAAATCTGAGGCTCATGGAACCACTCAGAAAATATTATGTTTAGACTCAGCATGTCAAATTTCATTTGGCTTTTTTTATCTTCTTATCTGTTTCAGAAGTGTTAGCTGTCAATATGTATGTATTGTAAATGTAGGACAAGCTTATGGAAAAGAAGATGATGTACAATGTATTATATTTTTGTCGGTAAACAGTGATAACAGATTTGATAAGTGAGTGTCTGCTGTTGAGTAGAAAAAAAAGAGTTTTTGGTAGGATATTGGTTTCTCTACTAAAATATATATGAACTCATGAAAAATCCTCTTCACACCTTCTGATGTACCTTTTCCAAACACATTTACTTATTATAACTTTTTAGGTTATGTGTTGTGTACATTATAAAACATTTCTCTGTGGTTGAGAAATTGTAAAACTAAAGAATATAAAATAAAATGTTCTAAGAGATTTGAAAGGTTTAAGAAATTGTTACACGTAAAAACTTTAGAGAAGCGAAGGGTTGTGTAATTGTGTACCCTTTGCGTGTGTACTTAGTAAGTGAGGAATTTCTTTTCATTATATACATTTGTTTCTAGAGTACCTTTTTCTTCCCTTCTCTTCAAGAAGTAAACACTGTTGTAGTATGTAATTTTTTAAAATATAAATTCTCCTCAGCTTCTTCGCTCTGATAATCTTCAAAACTGTTGACTCACGATTCGGATATAAAAATGAATTCTAAACCAAACCAAATTGAAAATGAAAATGTCAAAGAACCAGTGTGTAGTACAACAATTGAATTTAAAATCTATACTATATAAAAAAATGATTTCGTGCTTGTGCCACTTTTTGAAGGATTATCTAGAAGACTTTTGATTTTTTTTTCTCATGCATTACAAGATGATAATATATTTTGTATTTTGATTGACAGGGATGAACAGTAGTACTAATCCTCTGTATGCTGAAGTCAACAAAAATAATAATGGTAGAATGACGGAAATGATGGATTCCTCTTCTTCTTCACATTGTGTTCATCCTTCCTCACTCAATTTAGGAATGATGAGATCTCAAATAGAAAATGATTGCAGCCCAATGGACTCATCATCTTCAAGTAGCCCTACAACAACAAATTCAACAACTAGCAGTTCTAAACAACGACCTAATGGAGATTTCTATGATCCTTATGGCTTGGCTGAAAATGGATATAGTGCACGATTTAGAGATGGACTTGAAAGTGATAATTTTGTAAGTAAAATTGCAAGGTTTGAACATCTTGCAAATACTCAACATACTCGTCCACCTCCACCATTTGCTACAGTTTCTACACCATTTCCTAATTGTGACAATAACTCTACTAATAATAATACAGTTAATTACAAATTGGACAAAAGTGCTTCTAGCTCATGTTTCAACTCTTATGGTGGTCGACAATATTATCAAACTAATATGAATGGAGTATTGAAAAGTGCTAGTGCAGGTCAAATTGGTAACCCACCATTATCATCATCATCCTTGAATCATAATTACAGAGTTAATGGTAATAATATTGGTGAGCAACAACAAAGTAATGGTTATAATCACAATGATTATCGTTTCAATCTAACACCTTCCTTTCCATTGGCCTCTACAACAAATCGTATATTGGAGAATTGTTCTAGTGAGAATAAAATTCTTCCTACTTCAATTTATTATCAAAGAGAAAATTCCACAAGTTCAAATTCTTTCGAGTTATCCTCACATCAAAATCATCCTCGTGGTTCTTCACTAAGTAATAATAATACAACATACAACTACTACAATGGAGGAATGAAAAATCAATGTAGCTCTGATAATAATAACACTTGTCTCTACTCTCCTTCACCTTCATTGACTTCAATGTCTTTAAATTCTACCCAAGACTCAATTGCATGTGAGACTTTGCTAGAAATCAAAAGACAACAAGCTCAAAGTGCTCGTCTAGCAGCAGAAGAGTCAGAGTCATCCAAGCTTAAATTGGAAGATGTACTATCCATGTGTGAAGAGTATGAGGAGCAAATTGCACAAGAGTTGGAAGAGAGAAGAAACTCTCAACAAAAGCAACAAAAACAAAACTCAATTTCTTCATCGTCTTCATCTACAACTAGTAATAACAATAACAGTAGCTACAATAGAAACAACTCATCAGTTTGTTCAACATCAATGTCACTTGTGAATGATGAGCAAAAGTCATCTCCTGAGATGTTATCTTCTTCTCATTATTACGGCAGCAGGTA
>VCNE01001753.1:0-10948 GCA_009869805.1 Oncopodura yosiiana
ATTAAATTCTCGTGTCAAAGAACATGAGTTTCTCCTCGTAAACTCTGAAGGAGGTCTGGTTGACTTCTCATCATTTTTTACACAATACCTTCAACACAGGGGGTAATAAAATATTCTTCCAGACTGTAACTTTGTCCAGACCAGAGCTGGAAATATTTCCAAAGCTATGTATAAAAAAAGATACAAAAGTTGGAGAAAATTTCCAACCCCCGTCTAATAATACAAAAGGAAGAAGAGTGAATAATGTGAACAGTAGTTATCTAATCGGTAATATATATCCATGTGGTTGAGCTTCTATAGACATAAAACAGTCATAAGAAATTGAAACCAAATGTCAGCTGCAATGTGTAAAAAGTGCACATGGCTTTATATATATAATTTCCTATATGTATGTTTTTTTTCTTTTTTCCAACAGTGAGCATTATGGAAATATATATAAGAGGGTTGTGCTCAATGTTTTGTAATGTTTTCTACTAGTGGTGTTAGCTTTGCCTCATTTTCTGTCTTTGTCATAATGTGTCATGTTATCAGTATCGTTTCGCTTTGCTAGGTTCAGTCCTTCTTTTACCATTTCCTCATCCCATGAGCACAATATTGCCAACAATTTTTTCAAGTCTCTTCCCACCACCACCGACAACAACTAAAAAAATGACGACGACAATGTTGCTGCTTTGCTGGCTGCTTATTTTTAGAAGAAAACTTAATGACTAGACTTCCAACTATATGTTGGAAACTTAATACCAACCAGACAAGTGGCTTCGTTTGTTGGAGTAAAAAAGCTTTTTTGTAAACTGATCTGGTGTTAGTTTTTTTCCTTATGTCTCACACTCTTCTTCCTATGAGTCTTTATAACTCTGTAAATGTAATTTGTAAACTAACCATGAATTTTTTGTTAAGAAATACACTGTTGTTTTAAATGGTAGCATCTTCTAAAATGATTTTATTCTCATGTATCTCACAAGAAATTCCAAACTCCAGATGTTAATAAAGCAGCTCCACAGTGTAATTATTATTGTAAACACCAAAAGTAATAAAATATTGTTTTAATGAGCTTTAATAATACACTCCACCTAGAAGATCAGCTACTGATTTAGTTTCTAACTCTAAGAAATGTAAAAGTCAATTATGAAGGAAGGTTCGGACTCTCAAATTAGAAAATGCAAAGGTAGATTTTTATTTACTAGAAAAGGGCGTGTTTTTTGTCTTTTATTATTATTGTGGTCTGCTCATGCAATTCGGCTAATGTAAAGTAGGAAGAGTTTGGTTCGTTCAAAATTATATATTAGCAGTTACACATGAGCAAACAACATTCCTCTTCTTCTTCTTCACCACCTAAAATTATTACGGCAATCATCAAAACTCATCAATTTTCAATGTATAAAGAGGATGGCATTCAAAAAGTAATGAGGTGGCGTCCTACAACAAGGCAAAAAGAAGAAGGTCGGTAACTTCCGTCTTGTAGGGTTTGTCTTGTTGAGAGAGAGTAAATTACAAAAAGTATAACAAAATTCTTCTTCTTATACATTTCCAGGAGTATCAAATCTACAATGAATGTTACGTAATAGCTTTTGGTACGGCTCTAAGGGTTGATGTATAAGTCTCTCTGTCCAATACTCTTTCATTCATTCACCCTAAGCTCTTCTGTGTACTTTCTCCCCGAAAATTTCATTCCATATTATACCTTCCTCTAAAATCCTCCTTCTCTTCCAATTTCACTGCCTCTCTCCCAGAGAGAGAGGCTCAAAGCCAAAAGTTTTCTCCAGCAGACCAGTTTCTAAAAAGTATAGGTTTCTAAAACATAAAATCCAATATAACTCTGGAAGTGAGTGACGCTAAGCTTATTTTCTCTTTTGCTAATACTCGGAGTATGTCACGCACTGAAGATTTTCAATTACATCTCTTTTTCCTTCCTCTCTCGCACCCTTTTTTCATTTCTCTTCTTCCACTCCGATTTTTCAGATACATAATAATCGTAGAAGTCTGCAGCATACACGTGTGTGCCAAAAGCTTTGTCATTCAGTTTAAAAAATAATATACATCAAAGATAATCAAAAATTCGTTCCGGACTGATGATGACAATGTTATTGTTGGCACTAGCAGTTGCTCGTAATTTCAATAGCTGGTTGATTATTTTACTTCAATTCTTCACATCATATGTCTGCATAATAGAGAAGATTTAAGGACCCTTCAGTTTTTAATTCTGTATAAAGTATTAATAAGCAGATATAACGAGAGTATTATATAGTTTCATGAAATTTTGAAAATGTATGCACATGGAAAATATATACAAGGTTATGTATTTATTATGACCTTTGCCTGTCTGTTTGTTGACGAGACTCAATATACCATACGTATAGAAACATACCTGCATATTGGTTCTTATATTTTGAGATTTGCTTTATAGAAATATGTGTATTTACACAATTGTATATTCTCAGTTCTCTCATAAGATGATACTTTTATAACTTCCATGTAATAAGTACATGTGCACCTTTTTTACTCAAAATTTATATAGTGTAGCTTTTGTAAATGACGTACTCATTAGACTAGAATTGTAATTATTGATAAAAGTCAGTTTTTTGAGACTGCTTATTATATAGATGTATATCTCTCTAAATTTTGAATTGCTATTTTAATGAAACTAAATTTATGAAGTGACTCTTAAAAAATTTTATATTGAGCATCCTATGTTCTGTAGTTGGTAGGCGTATTATATATCCCATGTTATTACCACTGAAGAAGTTCTACTCAACCCAAAATATAAATTTAAGACTCTCTTTTGCTAGATAAAATTCTTCATACTTTACATCAGTTTCGATTCGACATTACAAATAATTTAAGGACACGTTTCTCACTTAATTTTGCATGACATATTTGATATAATATCCACTTTTGAACATTTATACTCTATATTAATAATTTTTCATAATCTAAATTTCTATCGTGGTCATTACATGAGATATTTCAATAGAGACTCTTCCCTTTTACAATAAGGTCATAAGAGAGGGGCTGAAGAAGAGGAGTTGACGGGAGCTGTAAGTCTCACCCATTCCAACAACAACTGTGAACAAGATTCCTTCTCTTGTTCAAAAAGTTCCTAATTATTTCCAAAATACTATCCTTCCAAAACTGTTTGGAAATCTGTAATTACTACTACAATCTTCGTCTCATTTTCCTCTCCACAAAACTCTCTTTCTACACTTCTAACTACCTTACGTAAAATATTAGCTATAAGAAATCAATTCAAGTGTAGTAATACACGTAGGTTTGGTAGAAACGCCAACTTGGGATGTAGAAAAGCTTTCACGGAATCACCTCCACTAACTTTGACGGCACTCCTTTCAGAAAAAGAATTTTATTCCGATTCTGACTCTTGTTGGGAACAACCCTCGACTTTTACAAGTCTGGCCAAAAATATTTTGGAAGACCTCCTCCCTTATTTTCATCTCATCAACATCATCATCTCTTCTTGTTCCTTCTCTCTACAATAACAAAGTCTCATCATCAAGAGAAGTGTGTGTATAAATATAAAACACACATACATACAGTGTTTACAATTTAAAAATAATTTGTCAGTAGCAGTGAAGAAGTGGTGAAAAAAATTATCAAGCAACTTCCTTCCTACTGCCTACCTCTCTTCTTAATTACATAGTAAGAAGCTTGACACTTTTGAGAACATCATAAGCACATTCTTTTGGCTCCGAGTGCAAAAAATCATAAAATAGTAAACTCTACAGTGTACGCCTATTCCTTTATACCTGGGTATAAGAAAAGTGTACTGCCGGAACTTGAATAGTTTTTGGGATTGGCGAGAGGCAAGTATTAACTAGTGCATTTTTCCAACCTCCGAAAAGTTTACTTGACCGTGACAAAGACTTGGCTTTTTTGATTATAAAAACTTTCTCTCTTGTGATTCAACACTGGGAGTTTTAGAAAATATTCAAGACCACGCCGATAGAATTCTGCCTCTTCATTGAGAAAAATGTATCTAGCATAGTGGTAAGTACATAATATTCATAATTTGTAATTGTTGACTTGTATGACTTAAGACTTAAATTGCATATAGATATTATATAATGTTGTTAGTGTCACATAATAGATTGGAATTAAGATTTGAAAAATCTAATATACATTTATGTCAGTGAGTCATATTCCTCTGTATCATAGATAGAATTGAGTGATAAGACAAATGTCATTATAGACAGAAATTTGAGATAACTATCTTCTTTTTGACATCTGAAGCTCTAGAGGGAAAAAGAGTATTTCTGTTCAAGCCTGTTGTCATCATTTTAGTTTTATTTATCTTTAAGCATTTAGTGAGCATACACGAAGCTGTAATTACAAAGTCGCATTTACAAAACACAAACGTATAAAGAGTCCATTGCTTTACTACACTAGAGTTACTAATGGCATATAGAGCTCATTGTAAATATGCATGCATGCAAAAATCTCATAAAGATTTAACCTTACTCATTGTATGAGTCCATTTAGCCTTGCCACAAGTGTTGGAGTGTATTATAGACAGAAATTTGAGATAACTATCTTCTTTTTGACATCTGAAGCTCTAGAGGGAAAAAGAGTATTTCTGTTCAAGCCTGTTGTCATCATTTTAGTTTGATTTATCTTTAAGCATTTAGTGAGCTTACACGAAGCTGTAATTACAAAGTCGCATTTACAAAAGTATAAAGAGTCCATTGCTTTACTACACTAGAGTTACTAATGGCATATAGAGCTCTTTGTAAATATGCATGCATGCAAAAATCTCATAAAGATTTAACCTTACTCATTGTATGAGTCCATTTAGCCTTGCCACAAGTGTTGGAGTGTGTAGAAATATGAATATGAAATAATTCATAGTATAGTGAACGTACATATACATTATACATAATATTACATTTGTATTTCTGTTGTACACTTCTATACTCTCTCGGCTCAAGTTTACTCTCATGACGTAACATTAGTAAATACTCATAAGGATGAGATGAGAGTTGAAGCATCTCAAATGTTTGCATGGCTATATCACACTTATATGTGTAAAATATAAATCAAATGAAAAGCAAAGAGTAGAGTGACAAATTTGAACAATTTGTCAATAAATGAATGCCCGTTGCCTCTTCTATTATGTTTCACCTTTTTTGGTGTAATTATAATTTAGACACAATACATTGGCCAAACCGGGTAACATAAGGCTTCTGTAAAAATGAATAGTAAAAGCTAAAGGTAAAAACACATTTAGAAAATGTATTGTATTTTCTTCTATTCAATGCTTCTCCAGTTTATGGTAGTGTGTATGCATTCTACAAATATACATTTTATGTGTGATAACCGATACATGTCTGTTTACAAAAGAGACGAGAGAGAGAGAGAAGGGGGAAGTTGTATTTGGAATAGGATATATTGTATGAAGCTAAATGGCACGGCATGGCATTTCTATATATTACATTTGCTAGCTAGAGATGTAAATGTAAATGTAAACCGACAACACAGTTTTCCCGGGTATTAGACGGAAAGTTTCGGAGACTCATTCGTTGTGCATTTCTCCAGGAAGTTGTATTTGGAATAGGATATATTGTATAAAGCTAAATGGCACGGCATGGCATTTCTATATATTCCATTTGCTAGCTAGAGATGTAAATGTAAATGTAAACCGACAACACAGTTTTCCCGGGTATTAGACGGAAAGTTTCGGAGACTCATTCGTTGTGCATTTCTCAAGAGCCAAAGATTCTCTTCAGTTGCATCATGTGCCGTTTTGATATAGAGAGCTTAGAGAAGAGAGAGAGAGTCCAAGTTTCAAGTTCAAGGCAAGTGCAACTTAAAGAAATTGTGATGTAAGGCAGTAGAGTCAAAAGAGAGTTTATTATACAGGTGCAATTGGAAAACTTGTATCTGATCTCTTGTGCTTAGGTAGAAGAGAATTGTGAAGAGGCTTACATCTTTTATTACACTTTTTCATCTTGTGGCTCGCCTCTTCACTTGTCGGCAGCCCTTCTTCAAGAGAATCTTACAACTCTCAATCTCACGTAGTAAAAACATCACGGCGGTAATTTTTTGTGAGATGTGAGTGTTGTCCAAATTGAAGGGTTCATATGCAGTAAAAGCATATATGCATAATATAACAGTAGGAATATAAAAATGTAAGATAGCCTTGACGTGAAATTGAGTTTGTCATCGAGTTTTTGAAACATGGTCTTGTATGGTTTTAATATCAATAAGTGGCTTCTCTCTTGGCTACTGAAATATTAAACAGTTGTCCACTTTCATAACTAATGCTTTTTTATTGACCTGACCATTTATTGATGAGCATTGCAACTCGATAAATATAGTAACAGAGTTAAGGTAGGTTCAATGTGGATTTTGTACCACACCCAATTTTGAGAGTACTAGAAAATGATGTAAGATGTATAAACTCAGTCAGTCAGTCAATGTCATTTATGGGTGGTCTATTTTTCTTGAACTGGACTACTATATAGCATCTGCTATGGACATCATATAATATGAGTCATGAAAACAAAACGCTGTAATTGACGTTTGATGGATAATGAGCCTTTTCACCAATGCAAGGGAAAGTGGATTGGATTTTGTAAATCTTTACTTCCATATACAGAGTACATGAAGCTCAATATGTGTTCCTCATTAGCTTGAGAAAAAAATCCCGGGTATTCTTCTACCCGATAGTCTGTAGGGAAACTCACCGTTGTGGAACGTTGTTGTATATGTGCGTGATCAAATATATATAATAGTCATGTGCTTCTCTCTCTTTCTACTCTCGTTACGCTTCAAGTGATCTCATTAAAATCTAAATCTAGGAAATTTCATGAAGTACTCGTAACATAGTAATCTTTTAGTGAAAAACTTTACTAAACTGTAGTACAATACATATCTGGAATCGAAATCATGAGAGAATTCATCAACTATAATGTAGACCATTAGTAGTTTAAGCTTAGTATAGAAAAGAAGATGATTGCAAAGTGCTTTAGCGTTTTCCCTATTTTGTCTGTCTGTCATCAAACCTCTGGAGAAGAAGGGAATTTCGATTCCAGGTGCATTAGGGCTTTTTACTTTACTTCACTTGTCTGTTGTTTGCTTGGATTCATGATTCATATATACAATAGATATAATATAAAGAGTAACTTGAACTTATTGTAATATAAGCTCACTCACGCAATGGGAAAGTAGTAAATGATATGTGAGTCTAAAATCCATGACTATGAATGAGCACTTTGTCTTCTACGGTCATTATATAAGCTTTTATATATATATAGTAAACTCCAATTTGTCTTCCTACCTTCACTTCACTAGCCGTGACACAAATGGACACATAGGAGAAGAAGAAGACTCAAGAGATAGGAAATGGACATAGGAAGTAATTTGTGGTATTCTTTACGGTGCGGTCCTCTCTCTCTGTAATTTGATTGTGGACTCAAGCAAGGTCAATCATTCACATGAGAACTAAAATGTTTATACGGTTAATTGAGAACCTCTGAAAATGTCACGTAGGGTAGGTTTTCTGTCTATCTGTGATTGTAGAATTTAAGAATTCAGATCAGTTGTCAGTAAGAGAGAGAAAATGAAGTAGGTCATGTGGGAAATGTTAGGAAATATGGTTCATCAGTTTTGTCTTTATGACTCTACATAAACATTTTGTTCTTTGACAGAACAATCGAGTAGCTCATCTACAGGCATATAAGACAAACGAACAATAATATGACTTCATATAATGGTTTACAGCTCTGTTTTTGGTACAAGTTTTCCAATATTGTATTACTTATGTCTCTTATTCTTATCTTTATGTCTAACATAAGAGAGAGAGAAAAGGAAGCTGCTGCGACTGTAGTTCTGCAACAGAGAACAGTTGTAGAGCCATAAAGTTCTAATAAAGACAAAAGCCGGTAACTATATCTTGTAAGAGATAGAAGAAGAGTCATTTAGAGTTTTGAGATATATATGCGACATAGAAAAAAAGAAAAACTATATAATAATTTTTTAAGGGTAGCTCTTTTTTAACTACTTGCACTTTTGTATCTTCAAAAAGATGTGAGACGAAGCCAATACAGTCAACGAGCAGAGAGTCATATAGATGAGACTCTGTACTCAGGATGTCGTGTTAAATAAATTATTTGGTTTGTGTCATGCTTTACTGTTTGAAAATGTCGTCTAAATAAAAACGAGCTGGCAATGAATGAGCTTTTTAGTTTTTGTCTCTTCTCTCAACCAGTTTTTCATAGGAAGGAAGGAAGTTGTAATTTCATTTTACTTTTACATTTTACAAGGATTCTTCTAGTAAAGTCCGAGATGAAAATTTTCACAAAATAATGCTCTACTTAAACAGAAGACAAAAGAGAATTATTATACCCATTGGGATTTTTGTTAATGGGGGAAAGATGAGCTGGAGATTTTCTTTACTATAGAGGTTTCATTTAGTTAGTAGCTGATGGGCTAGAAGAATTTAGTGTAGTGGAACTGAACGCATGATGAATTTTTTTCATGTAATGAAAAACGTATAGGGAAAATGGGAGAAATAAATTAATAAAGGAGAAATGTAAGATATTATGGCTTTAAGGCGAAAAAGGGTAAACAAATATATGTACTCCAATGTAAGTTGAGATCACAAAGCTTTCACATTATTATATATGTTTATAACTTTTATAGTAGAATATATATGAAGAGAGATTTGACATTGACATTGAGAATGACAACAACTAACACTCTATTCAAAGTCGTAAAAGCTATTATTATTTGCTCTCTGTACTTTGACAATATATGACAGAGTGAGAGAGAAAAAAGAAATAATAGAGAGCCATTAAAGGTAGGCATGACTCTATTTACTCTATATAATAATATTAAATATTTTATGTGGTAAGTGTAGGTGACAATAAGAGTGGAGAAGAGAAATCTCAAGAGAATTCTCTTCAGTCTCTGAGTCAACGGGGTAGAGTTTATATGGAAGGGTACTTGAAATGAACTTGGACTTTATATGTCGAAGAAAGTTCTTTTTTAGGACGAGGAAGAATAGTAAATATGTTAAACACACATGCTCAAGTTGTAAGATATGAGGAAGATGAGACAGACTGGAACTAATTTTAAGGAAGGCAGTTCGGAAACACCTTGTCAAAAACAGTTGTTCAGCCTGTTTCCAAATTTGACCCTACCCAAACCTTAGAAAATTTGGAACTCTGTTTCTCTCTTCCTAACGTTTTACGGAATACAAATATTACATGAGAGTTGACAAAGAATAATAATAAAAAAAAATTTACTCCAACTCCAAAACTTAACACATCCCAAGAGTATGTTCCCTATTTCATCTGTATGTGCCTTAGAGCAAAGTATGTGTGCTCAGCTAACTGAGCTTTCAACATAAGGTCTCTTCTCTCTCACTCTCTCTCGATACTTCCCTATTTTCCAAAGTTTTCTGGCCAGAGATATTAGAACTTGGCCCAACATAACACATCCTCTATGGAGATTTTCATATTCATTCGTCCGTGACGATAGAGTTTTTCCAAACCCTCTTTTCTAAGCTGGGAAAAAAGATTTGGAAAGAGGGAAGCTCCCTTTTTTGTAATATATCTTTACATCTAACTAACTCTCTCTAGGAGTTTTGTACACGTAATATTTGTAATGCCTTCTCATCTTCTCTCTCTCACCACTACTATTATTACTCTACCTTATCTCTTTGCTATGTGATATAGTAATGCCTTGTGAAATATAGTAACACCCTCGAGAAGATGACTGTGTCACATTCTCATCCTTATCATCATCTTCTTCTTCTTCTGCATCTTATATTCTTCCTAAGCTCTTCTCTCGCCTTATAACAAAAAAAATGTGAATGTAAAGATGAGCTTTGCAACAAGAAGTACCCGAAAGCCAAGGCGGCCCAAATGTATTCATATTGTCAGAAAGAAGAAAAAGGCGTCCAGAAATTCATTTCCATCCTCATTACTGATTTGTATTCATTGAGGAAAAAACGGGTTTCCAGTCTTTTGAGCATTGTGGCTTATTTACCACTAGGGACTTTGGGATGTGTTTTAGGGTTGTGGCAGATGAGAGAGAGACTTTGTCCAACAATTCCAACAATATTATTTAGGTTTTTCTCAAGTTGCATAAAATACACCCTCTTCTTAGCTTAATTGGAAAAGGGAGGATGAATTATGATTCTCATTTTCTATACTATTTCTCTTTTTCTTATTCTCTATATAAAATGTTCTTTTTATATTGCTTATGTAATCCATCCAATTGAAATTACAAATTCCACACATTTTTCTCTTCACACTTCTTACTCAAAGTTGACAATGAGGAACATGAAAATTAAACGGGGAGCTATTAGAGTAAAATATACATTGTGAATGAAAAATGAAAGATGAGCCATAACTATATAGAAGAGAAGAGGACGAGACACAATGAGCCCTTTTGTAAGGGGAGTCAGAGAGAAGAATAGTGACATTGTGGAGATAAAATTTCAAAAACTTGAAACTGACTCGACGCCTTTCAATTAGTTACACAATTTTGTAGTAGAATAGTATCTGTAACTAAACTTGACTAAAAACAATATTCTTCTTTATTGAGTGAGTATTATTGAAAGGAAATGTTATGTATTTAAGAAGCAACGCGTTTTCTACTAATTACTAGTGTTCTAAAACGAATTATTAGAAAATTAGAACACTTTACAACTTCAATCCTTTTATTCTCGATGAGAATTTGTATATGACTTGACAACACGGCGTCAAGATATGTCATTAGATGACAATGCTAAATAGAAAAGAAAGATCATTGAGCATGAGAAATAGAAGAGTAGAACAAGAAGAAGAAAAGAGCTATTATTTTCTTATTCTTGTGGTTGTTACTATTAAGTCTTTTGAATAGAGTCTCAAGATGATAAGAGTGTGAGAGTAACAACTCGTGAATTAGTTTGATATAAATTGTTTTTTTTGTCATATAGAAAAGGTTTTCA
>VCNE01001754.1:0-12980 GCA_009869805.1 Oncopodura yosiiana
AAGCATCAAAGCAAAACCAAAATGTGATCAAGGGCATATAAATACTATTTTAGTCACAAATTCCCGAAAAACTTTCCAGCTTACTTTTATTTATAACTCTATAAACGTAGCAAAAGTAAAATTCAATTGGAATCTACGACTTGACAAGGACGATTGATCATAATATCTCTATGTACTTTTTATACTTGTATTAGAGGAGATTCAGCAATAAGCTTTTTGTTTATTTCTAAAATTTCCTGTGCTTTTACACTTCTCAATATAAACCATTCAAGACGCCATTTCATGCCATATACTTTGATTTGCATTTGTTTAAGAGACTCTTCTTCAATGGACAAAGTTTTGTCAAAGCTCTTTCTTAAGAGTTGTTCACAGTCCATAGAACAATATTTTAGTTTACTTCCTTTTAGTCTCGTATAATATCACAGTATCACTCATTTCAATTTGCATAAAGATCAACACATTATGGTAAACATGAGTGCTTCACACTATAACTCTGGCAAATTATTATTCATGTATTGTTTCCTCTCTTATATACACAATACTGCGAAATATATGAATACAAGTCTTTAATCTCCATAGCTGGATAGAGGTTAGAATTAATCAGCACTTCTCCAGACTCAAACTAAACTAACAAAACTTGCTAATTCTCTAAGATTAACTATAGTTTGTTTGTTATATGTCTAGAGTTGCTAACAAATTGCAATGTATTATTCATTTTCAAGTCTTGAGATTTGTGTCAATATATAAACATTTTATTTCTAATGGATCATTGATGTAATTGGTATTTTTTGTGGGCACTTTTTGTAGAAATTCTCAGACTTCGTCTTTTACATTCAGATTAAACTGACACTCACAAAACTTACCTTTGCATAATGCATACTGCTGTGACCCAGTTTAGCAGAAAGGTAATATCTAGAGGAATGTGTATTATGTGTACAAAGTAAAAGGAGGAGAGAGAAAGATATGATATCTTTGGTGTAGTCAGTTCAGTAGTGTTTAGTTGCATCTTTCAAAAGGAGAGACTGACTGTAATTGTCCCATCAATCATCTTTATCCACACTTGCTTCAACTCTACATCATCACATCTTCCTTTCAAAAAGCATGCATCACTGCTTCTTCTCATTTACAATTTTGATCTTGTCTGCACATTTGTACTGTTGTTGAAAAAGTAAGCGTCTGTACATCTCTCATCTCTCTCTCTCGTCAGTAGACAAAATCAAGTAAAGTAATATAAATTCACGTCTGGCTTTCCAAAAAAGGTGAAGGAAGAGATTGGTAAAATGTACAAATGGATTTTTTTCCTCTTATAACTCTTTCTATAACTTCCGTGCTACTCTAACATAACCTTCCACTAATTAGTGAGGACACACACTCAATTACTCAATGAGGAAAAACTTTTAGCTCTAAGCAATTAAAAGTTTTTGTCACGTCGCATAATGGCAATTCAACTAAAGAGATTGGAAGGAAAATGTTTCAACACTTTTTGGAGAGGTCAGCACTAAAAGAGAGTGAGAGGGACAAAAGTCAAAAGTCTCTAACAGTTTTCAAGCTCTTTCCTCTCTCTCTTTCTAATTGAATATCACTCTAGCTTATAACATTTGCTGAGTGGCAATGGCTCTCAAAAGTCCTTTATTTGGTCCAAATTAAATAAAATGCTAACATTCTTTGTTGACATAGAGGTCTCCTAAAGAGGTGAAAGTCAAAAAGGCCACTAACAATAAATGAAAGTACTTTCACAGGAAAAAAGCTTTTATTTTGTTACAAAAGTACTTCTTTATTTTCTCTTTTTTGTCTTAATGTTTACCACACATCACACACCATTTAGTACTGTAAAGTAAAACTATTAGTATCTCTTTTGTGATATGTGAGTGAACAAATGTCATCATCATTTTATAATGTGGCATATAATACTGTAATATTGTATATATACAATCGACTAAAAAAACTCTAAAAGTACATACAATAATATGAAATAAAATGTACTCTCTTCTTTTCTTTGTCATCCACTTGGATATTTAATATATATTTTTTTGCTCGTGATAATAATTTTTCTGTGTAAGAGTACTTTACAGTGAGTAGAGGTATAATAATGGTAGATATATTTATATTTTTTATCTGTTTTGTAAAGTAGTAATATATACGGGAGAGACATGATGTTGAGAGCTATTATTATTACGTCATATATAAATATCTCAAGTTTATAAGAGTACTTTGTTCTCCTCAGTTTTGTACATTGTGCATACATCAGAGATATTATTTTACTATATACGTTACATAATATGTATTAGTTACAAAACAGAATAGCAAGTACTTAAATACATAACACACATATATTAGATAAATACTTTTACAATAATTCTCCTCTCTTCTATAATATCCTTATATTATATAAGTACATATATGCTAAAGATATATATAATAAATTCTACTACAAACTATATATATTTATATGACCCACATTACATCTTTGCCTGTAGTAGTAAATTGTAAAGAAACATTTTTAAACAACTTTAATGTATTTGGACTTTTTTTGTTATGTGTGTGGTTATTATATGTTCTAAAAGTATTGCATTGTACATTTGTAAGTAGTTTATGATGTCACTGTGTTGTATTTTTTTGTGTTAGGAATAATATTCTCAGGCTCCAAGTTTCATATTTATGACAACATGCTCTGATCTGACCTAAGGATATATAGAGTAGGAGTTTTAGTGTGGTTACAACAGTTGTTGTTTATAGTTGACTTTAACTNTTACAACAGTTGTTGTTTATAGTTGACTTTAACTTGACTTTCTCATGTTGTTCCAAGAAGAGGACGATGGGTAAAGAAAAATATTTTACCAATGTGTTGTTGTTTTGAGCTTTTTTTGTATAAAACTTTTACATTTGATGTATACAGTTGTGAAATAGTAAAAGTTCACCATACAATATGACTTTCATTCGTCAGAGAGAGTGAGTCTATTACACGAGTTGAAAACATTGTAGAGTTTTTTGTTCCAGTTGAAAAGTTCTTTTTTCTCCACAGTCCATTTCTGAAATTCAAAAGAAGTAAACATTATAAGCTTATAATACTATACCACAGGATATAAGATATCCTTTTATAAAGTAGGATGAAGGAGAAACTCATCCATCTTAGCACTGCTTTCTGAATCCTGACCTATGTTTCTACTAAGCTCTTTTATACATTTTATATACCATTGCACACACGCGTATCAATATTTTAACCACGGACTCAAAAATGTTCTGTTAAAATGAGAATTCTACTCTACTGGTATTTGTACTTTTGCTTAGAAGAATATAGAGAGAACAATCGGATATAGCAAATAGTTGAGTAGATGAGAAAGGCAGTGAAACATGAAGGAAATTGAAGGGCAAAATGGACTTTATAAAAGTCACTAGGTAATACAATATCACATTGGCTACATATGACGATGACTTATCACTGAAGAAGAAAGAAAATATTACCAAAGAAAGAATACTAAGTAACTACATTTTATGTTGTAGAGTATAGAAATGAGCAGTCAAGAGTGAAAGCATGTAAACAGACCTTCATCATGCAATAACACAAATCTATATATCCAATCACCGTTTCTCTCTCTGAAGAAGAAACCTTTAACATCTTTGAGTGACTATGAGTGAGTAGCTCTAAAGAAAAGGAGAGAAACATAAGTAGAAAACCAAAGAGAGAAAAGAAAGAAGGCACAAAGGTGGAAGTAATGCTAATGGAGTGGAATCAAAATAGTGTTTGTGTGTTGAAATTTGATTTTGAAACGTACGAGTTGTGTAGTAGTAGTTCAATGTGGTGACAACAAATGGAAATCAGTGTGATATGTACATACATTTCTACTAGTAGAGTATATACTACAATAAGAAAAGATGTTTGTAGAAAGAATTTTATCCTTTTTGTGACAGATCAAGGCCAACATAATTGGCTAATGCATTTGTATTTTTCTCCAACTTCTATTATTCTATATCATTTCCGAAGATACAATTTTTGTTCTTGAGAGTTACTGCAAAGCTAATATTATGCGACAGAAAGAATCTTTTTCCAGTCGTGAGGAAAAAAGGAGGACAAGAGAGAATAGAAGAGAAGCAAATTTTTTGTTGAAATCCATCACCTGTCATATTGATTGACCAAAAAACTTGGCTACACTTGAATGTCCACTTCTCTTCTCAAGTGCAACACTAATGCCGCCGCAGTGAAAATACCTAAATTGGATTCAACTGTACGTGCAAAACTAGCTTTTTCATATTCGTTCTGAATTCAGACTATCAGAGAATATGTAACGAAACAAAATTTTTAAACCTATGGTTCGACATTGGTTAGATTTGTTGAGTAAATCCTCTCCTTCTACACTAGTATCATTAATATACAAATGTGGTCAAGTGAGCTGGAGACCACCTCATATATATGTATGTATAGTGATAGGATTAGGAGAAACCTTAAAATGTTGCAGTTGTAAATCAAATGAAACCTACAAAAATATATCAAATCAGAGAAGGATTACATGAGCTGATACTGTCATCAAGTCAAAGAGTTTTATATATGATATTTGAACTTATATACATATGTAGAGTGTTGACAGAAGTCAAAGCTCACTCACCTATGAAATTGCAGTGAATCTAATAACTATATGTATGTACAAATTTGTATAATTAGAGCTTAGAGACATATATATTTTCTATGTAGCCTTTGATTTCAATTAGTATTTGATTTGCTATCATCTCTAAGCATGGCAATTCTACTAATTAAATTAGTCTAAGGAAATCATGTAGCAGAATTCCCGCAGGACAAAAATAAAATATTGAGTAGCAGATAACATGATGACAAAATTACTTCTTATAGATTGAGCTGATGCAATTTTCATTCGAGTGTCAAAGTTTTGCGGAATTATTACTCATTTGCATCTCATTATAGTATGTGTCACTATTTGGTATGTTACATGTGTTTAAACAGTTTCGACTCAAGAGAAATGAGCCAAGTGACACAATTTTAACTTTAACTCTCTAATGTAGTGATGAAAAACTTGCAGTGTAAGGACAACGCATATGAAAATATAAGTAGCCTAATACTTTTAACATATAAGATTTTGCTTGATATATTTTTTGTATTTATGAAGTCTAGTGAAAAATAGGCGCAAGGTTTGCAAGGAGTTGTGAGGGAAATGTATGACAGTTTGGCAGGTGAGTATTTTGTAAACGAACGTGTCGTTGTCGCTCTCTCGTCTTGTCGTCTACAAAAAGAAAACTTCTTTCCTAGGCTTGACTAAAAATAAGGACAATGATGAATGTTGCCATTAGAATTTCTTTCAACTGAAACTGTTTCTTTACATTCTATACCACAACTCTACTTCTTCTTTCGTGTGTTTCTTTTACTTTTGCCTGGTGGGATTGAAATGATAAGTTGTAAGTTGTTGATACTCGTATAGTTGTTGGTTTGGTTGTAGTACATGCACGATATTTTTAACTCTCTTTCAAGTACGTGTACTACTGCTACTACGATACTCTAATATACATCATTTAGTAAGAAAGCATTAGAATAATGATAATCTTCACGCATATCTTTAGCTACTAGTCTCTGACGGCACATCTTATCTGTCAAACAACTATACAAGAGCAATTCATATGAAATGAATATATATGTATATTCCCTATAGAAATAATTTTTTTGGCTGCTCAAAGCCTTTATACCAAAACTGTCGTATTTATACTTTTGAAGCAAGTAAAAAGTGTTAAAGAGTTGAATTGAAAAGACAAATTTTCATTGCTACTTGTCATCCTCGTAGATTATTTATAATAGTTGAATCAACATCCCAAACTTTTGCGTCAAAGCCTCAGAGACTGCCTCATCTTTTAAAATTTCCAGTCTTGAACTTTTAGCTACTTATTTTTATGCTTGTTTCATGCTTTTAAAGATAACTATCTTGTATACATCTACAACTCTTTTTTAATCCTAAGAGAGTAACAGAGAGATAAGAAAGTTTAAGAGCCTAGTTTCCTTGCTTTTAAACTAGGATAATGGGTTTAGCAGTACTAAAGATAAGTAACACATTATAATTTACGATAAACAAAAATTATATAAGAGGAATAAGAATTATGTAAATTCTCCTGTACAACACCTGTTTGAAAAATGCTTTTTCCTCAATATAAATTTAATTCACAAGTCATAAACACAACTTTGTGATCTTGATCACTTAACTCTACGACTATCACAATTTGATGATACATTTTTATTTCCTTGGTCGTATATCGTCTAGAGTACATAATCTAGTATGTTGAGTTGCAAAAATCTATGTATATGATATCTCCCATAAATCATGTATGAATACATAAAATCCATTTGCTTTTTATATGAAATCTTTACAGCTTTTAAAAACCATTTCTTCTTGTTTCCTTCTACAACATTTTTTTTATCTTTTACATAAATTTTTCTTACAATCTGTTGACTAGAGAAACCGCTCAGTTGAATAATAGTTCAATGCATTAAAACTACTCTTTTTCTTATTACTTACACTAGAAGTTCTTTCCAGTTCAGATTATATTCTTATTGAATGTGAGTTGAATACTTATAAAAATTGAAACGGAAGTTGTATTCATGAGCGAACTCTTCTGAAAGTCACATATACGCATTATATCGCATATGTGTACAATTACACTATTTTGCTATTGCGGTTTCTACGATGATGATACATTGCAGTAACATTGAAGAAGAAGATGAAAGGAGGAAATGTAATGTAAATGGTTGTGATATGACGAGATATTTCACCAAAGATGAACACATATACACAGAAGCTTTAGAGGGATAGATAGAGAGTCGTTGAAGCATGATGGAATCATGATCTCTGAAGATCTTCTATATTTCTCCAGTGTGTAGAATGACGTATCTAGAAAACCATATATACCACACATATATACTAATGCCACAAATCCACAAGCCGGAAAGATATTATTGGCTACCAACCACCTACGATAGACAGAACTATAGAAGATATGTATCTCTTATACTTCTGCTGTTTCTCTCTCTCTCTCTCAGTTCTGAAGAGAATGCTACCATACAAGTGTAAAAGGCATAAGAGGATTTCCTTTTGATTCAGATCACAGTCATATATACAAAATACAAATGTATCTTCTACCGTCGCATCAAAGAAACTCGGATATTATATTGTGTCTCAGTCTGAACTGTAAATCTGCAGGTGAGAGCAAATCTCACAATCTCTTCTATATATTTCTACTATTCAATTTCCACTAGCATAAATCTGGAGGAGTGTGTACACTATATTCATATAACTCGGTCTGAACTGTAAGTCTGCAGGTGAGAGCAAATCTCACAATCTCTTCTATATATTTCTACTATTCAATTTCCACTAGCATAAATCTGGAGGAGTGTGTACACTATATTCATATATTCGTTAGGAAATGAGGCAGATGAGATTATGTTTTATGCTTGAGTCACAGAAGCTTTGATTTAACTAGACTTCAATATACCAATTTACTCTTTAAGGCTATATAACGATCTTTGAGGACAGATATTTTGCTTTGAAATCACATTCATCACGTTCAAAACCCTTAGGATCTATTCATACTCTCAAATCTCAACAACTTCGATCATCTCTCTCTTTCTCTAATGTCTCAAGGGCTTTTCCATTCACTTAATGTTAAGGTGAGATTTAGCTCTTTTCAGAAATTGCAGACAGTGTTAAAGTATATAGCAATGAAAGCGATACAAAAAAGATATTATAAGACACATGTCCCTTGAGATGAAGAGTAAAGTACTGAATAGAGATTTCTCTCTTTCGTTACATAACATGAGTGAGAAATTTGCTTGAGAGTTTTCCTTTTTTGCATGCAAGACACAGAAGAGTAGAATAGTGAAGAGAATTGCAAAGGAAAAACATGTAGTGGAAAAATCCTAAGATCACTTGTAGGAAATCTGTCTTGTGAGACTAAAAGAGAAAGTAAGATTTTTTTCCTTTGCTGCACACTTTTGCTCTACTTCACAAAGTACAATGCAACCAACGACGACTTTGCCACTTGTATGCTTTCACCACCAGTACTACACGCGGTATGTTCTTAAGACTAAAAGTGTATCAACAACGTAACAACTTTCGCCACAAAAGTAAATGTTGCACACGTGACAGGGAAGAAAGTGATGTACTAAGAAACATGGTACATTGCTCTTTTTTCTACAGAACCTTTCTTTTATTTTCCTTTTTTTTCTTTTATACAATCTGTACAGTCTACTACACCTGTTCGCATCTCATCGGCTAAAGAAAGCAGAGAAAGAGCTAACATTGCCAACTTTCTTTTTTCTCTACTCTTCTTCTTATGTGAAAGTTGAACAATTGTGTTGAAGAAGAATAGAACAACAGACACTACACTGCACTGACAATATATAATGTATATAAAGCTCAACTCTCAGTTCAGTGACGAGGCCAAAAGCAAATCACATTTTTACTTTAATACAATCACTACAAGAAAAAAAACGAAAGTCTATATATGAGCAAATACATTTCGATCTGTCTCTCTTCTCTCTGTGTGTTATTTCCCAGGTGTATTTTTCTCTAGCAAATTTTGACGTGATGATGACTACTAGGAAGACCAAAGAAGAGAAATAGGATTGACGAAAATCCAATGAATGATGCTCTCTTTAGTATAAGCTTAGCTTTAGGAGTTAGACGAAGGATTAGACGTGGCTAATAGCACGTATACTATCAAATAAGGAATTTTATGCAAAGCGTCGTTTCTCTTCTATATGCTTCACTTGACTCTAAATTCTTAAAGCTTCTATATGCTGATATGAGATATATTAGGTTGACGTGATAGTTTTTCGGTTGTTGGTATATTATAGATTTATAAAGGTGCATGTGAGTCAGGTTTACTTTAGTATAAACTTAGTTTTTGAGTAAAAGTAAAAGAGAAGAGAGCAAGTAAGCACGAAAAGGTAGCATGACATCTTTGAAGACTTTGAGCTTTCTTGGATAGAGAAGAAGAAGAAGAAGCATCAATCATTCTCTCTACTAAAATCCTTTTGCCTATTTGTAAATTATTGATTTCCCTTTTCTGCCTCTCCTATTTCCTGTAGCATAGAGCGCAACTATTTTACGTAGGCAGTATGATAGTGGTACTTTTTTACAAAGTTCTACTACACCTACTACAGTTTTTCTATAAATGTGTGCTAAAACGAAAAGTTGTGAGTATATACATAGTTGATGCATCTATATAAACGAAATTTTTTGAGCAAATCGTTACGATATGCAGTAATGTTACTTTCAAACTGAGAATTACACTCGATGTAATAGTTGCAAACTATTCCAGACTAGTCTCAGACACTAAATGTATAACTAGAAGAGTGAAAAGTTAGCAAATATCCTGCTCCAGTTTACATGAAAAATATTTAACTGCTCTGTCCCTCCTCTACTACTATACTAAGGCAGTAAGTAACAAAAAAAGTTTCCACTTGTTATTTTTATAATGGTAATTGCACATGCAAGTGGGCTTGACTTTGGCTATTACCATTTACTATGTATGTATTCTTTCTTTTTCAAAGTGTCAGACACTGTCAACTGATAAGTGGAGAAAAATTCACTATGTAGCATATTATATGCAGTGATGATGTGAAGCAACTGCTGTTGGAAAAGTCATTAGAAAGTTTAAAGCTGTTTAGATAAGTAGTTCAGATAGGATTTATATGGAAATTATGATTCTCTCTCTCTCATACACTTTTTATAACGATTTTTATACACTCTGACGTTTGCATAATCCTTTTTGAGATTCATATTACCATATGTAAAAAAATCATCTCTTATCTTGACATGTGTATTTGAGAGAATTCTTTTCAAATTCTTTTCTTGTGATCAAAATATAAAGTTGGACTACAACGCCGACTGAAAATTTGACAAAGCAACACAAAACTTTATAATAATCCATTAGATAATAATAGCATAATATTTTTTTCATAACAGCAAAATAAAAAACCACCAAAAATCTTCAAAATATAAAATCTCTTGTGATCTTCCGCCTCAACTGTCACCATCCACATTATTATTATTACCAAAACACACATTTTTTCCTTCACATTAACATCTCATAATAAAAATGTACACATCCAAACATTTGACTTTTTTACCCAAGAATATATATTACAGCATTCTATCATGTACTACACAAAACATTAAACTCCACATAAACAAAACTATACTTCTTTCAACATTTCAACCCTATTTCTCTCTCTCTAGTACTCATTTCACAAATTTATTTTTTTACAGCTCAGAAAAAACGTTTTCTTTTGCCAAAAAAATATGTCAAGTCAAAAGCATAATATAGTTTAGAATTTTAGAAGAAGCGACAAAAGGAAGAAAAGAAGAAAGCCAAATTTACGATGAAAGAAAAGGTAGACACATATACTTTATATATGAAATACATTTTATTTTGTAAATTTTCCTCTTTGCTTTTGGCAATATGCAAAATATATCGTGATGAAAAGAAAAGTCAAAACACTCTGTGAAAGAGTTATGTAGTACCTTCTTTTTTTCTCTCGTCTAAAACTAACGATGTATGATAATATACGCACACATCTCAGCAAAGAAGAAGAGGTTCAGACGAGACTCATAAAATATTCAAATTCAAAGTTTGAAAAGCACTGCTGACTCAGAAGCTCTATGTACAACACTCATGTGTACTCAATTTACATATATGAGCGTAGAGAGTACAGAGAAAATGTCTTGAATGGAATCAAGTGTAGTTTGTCATCCGACAACTTGTTCTTCAGACCATTTTGCTCGACTTGCTTTTATTTTATCTTTGCACTGGAACGTGACACTCTTTACTACTGACAGTATCAACGACGACAAGCGCTTGCAATTTGCTTTTGCACTTCCCTATAAACATATAGAACATAATTCTTACAAAGCAAAGCGTAGACGAAAACAAACAACACATTTTCTCTACAACAAAACAGAACATCTCACAACTCATGGTTTCTTTTGATATGTGAAAGACGAAGAAACAGATACAATCTCTTACAGTTGTTAGAGTAGAATAGCTCTTTATTCCCATGAAAGAGAATTTCAATTTTTCTCACTTCCACAATCTCTCTACAAACGTGACACTCTTTACTACTGACAGTATCAACGACGACAAGCGCTTGCAATTTGCTTTTGCACTTCCCTATAAACATATAGAACATAATTCTTACAAAGAAAAGCGTAGACGAAAACAAACAACACATTTCTCTACAACAAAACAGAGCATCTCACAACTCATGGTTTCTTTTGATATGTGAAAGACGAAGAAACAGATACAATCTCTTACAGTTGTTAGAGTAGAATAGCTCTTTATTCCCATGAAAGAAATTTCAATGTTTCTCACTTTCACAATCTCTCTACATCTTTTTTTCTTGCTTGTTAGATTTAGAAACACTGACATTTTGTAATTTGCAAAATGTGACATAAATACGACTGCAATACAAACAAAAGCAATCAAAATGTATTGGTCCCCTATCTACTAGCATGTCATGTCAAATTTCTTTGATAGAAAATAATAGGCAACATGTGTTTAACAACGATAAAATACTTCGTATCAAATTCGCAATCTTGTCGAATAAAATTGTCCCAAAGTGAATTTTCAAATTGAATTTTCTCTGTCGTCTTTCTCATTAATTCCTTTTGCTTGAGCTAAGTTTCTTATCTTTGCCATTAGGGACGAAAAGTTTAAGGTTTCTTTTATTACTATACTGAATCTAAATAAGAATATATAGTTACACTACATATTGTATGATTGCTTTCGTCACACTCGTAAAATTTTGATGGCTATACATTAAATCTTACTTACAAACTTTGCTCTTCTAGTTTACTACATCAAGACCAAATATACATACACATATGTATATAACTTTTAGACAAGAAACAAAAGAATTCAATTAGCTTTCTTTCATCTTGTGTGTGCCAAAAACATTTGAAATCTTGAATCCTGTGTGTAAAATAGTTTTCATCTATGTGTATTTTTTACTCTACTATAAATGCTATGTATTACAACAATAAATGACTGTAATTACTTGAGTGAGCATCGTAGATAAGTTTTTTTGTCCTCAAGAGAAATGAATTTTTATACTTTGCGATTTTCTAAAAAAGACCCCTGAGACTCAAAAATCTTTTATTACATCGTTTTCCCTTAAAACGCATCATATCATGGCAATTTTACTTCGTGAAAATTCTTTTCAATCTCCATAGACTAAAACATTCTTCTACTCTCTCTCTCTCTCTCTCTAGATGCGTTTTATATTTTACATTCGATGACTACAAGAACTCAATTTTTATACGATTCCATTTCGTTTAGCATGTTGGGAAAACTATTGAATTGAATAGAAGATAAGAGAGTAAGAGCATTCTTATAGTATAAAAAACCTTTTGTACTCTGCTGCTTTCTCTATATTTTTCTATGGAGAGTTTTATATAAGTCTAGACAAGACTCTACACTCATTTTTCGATTGTTCTCTCTCTCTCTCTCTCTCTCTTTAGTATATTGACACGCATGCATAACTTTCATTCGACTTTTCCATCTCTTTTCTCACTTATCTCTCCACAACTTGACTTACATTTTACCTGCTTTTGCTTTCTTTCTTTTCTACTTTCTTAATGTACATTGTTCACATTCACACTCAAGAGAAAATGGTTCAAGTAGGAAGTCTAAAGTAGAAAAGTGAGCATCGATCTTGAGTGTGGAACAGGTTTTCCTTTCTTGTAATTTTACCTTTAACTCTTCCTTTATATAATACCTGACTCTTCTCTTTTTACCTGGCTAGTTCTTCTTCTATTACAAAGGGGTACTGTACTACTGTATAAATTCTCACTCTTGAGAAGTGAATTGCAAGAAAGATGAAAGTATAAGGAATGGAAAGTTGAAAATGTAAATTGAGTCAAGTAATAGAGAAGAAGAATATGTATTGCTCATATTGCTTAGATCAGTCTTTTCAAGTTGGCCAAACT